>APFE031665581.1:201716-259713 GCA_000404065.3 Pinus taeda
TTTCTTATAATTATTATTTTTTATGATGTAGTTTTTACAAAATTATAAGTATTTATTGCATTTTCTTTTTAAAAAAAGAGGGGAAAGTCTTTTGATTTTGTAAATTTAAACAGAGGAATGGAGCTTTTGTTCTACTTGGGTTAATTTTCAGAGAGAGTTTCACCAACTTTTTGTTGCCGGGAAAATAATTTGTTGAGTATGAGATTCCATAAAAATAGATGGCTAGATATGTTGAGTATGAGATTCCATAAAAATAGATGGCTAAATATATTATCTGCTACTTTAATTTTTTAGAAAAAGATTTATTCTATCTTAAAGGATTTTCTAGTTAGGGTTTTGAAAAATTAATATAATAATAAAATAATAAATAAATGTTTATTTCTTTATGATAATTTCTCCAGAAAATAAAAATAAAAATATATCAAGTTACCATATATTATTTGTAGAGAAAGACTTCTTGGTTATTATTTTCTCCTCTCCGGCTCCTCGAATCTAAATTCTGCCCAAATTTATTGACGACATATTTTTAATGAAAGTAATCAGCATGTAAAATGATACCATATTGGCCCTCATATTATTCCTCTGGGTCGTTAAAGAGAAAATACATATCATATTTTAAATAAAAGGTGGGAAAGCCACCACGACTCTGTTGAAACAGCCACAATCCTGTAATTTAATAATCAGGGTTGTTACATATGGTATCAAAGCATATGTTTCAATTATGTTGGACTATAAATTTTATATTCTTAATCGCTAATAAATATAATTATTATAAAAAATACTCTTCTTTTATATTATTTTCCTAGTTTTTATATTTATTTCGATTAAGATAATAAATTATGGCCAACAAAAGTTGACCTATGATTATTCATTGTAAGCAAACCTGATTTAAAATATACAATAATTACATCAATTTATATGATAATAATCAGTGGTTGTTACATCGTATCATAACATTGTTGAGGTCATTAATCTCTATATTTTTATTCCAAATTATTAAATATAAAAAATATAATATATTATAAAAATAAAAATTATATCATATAAATTGAATGTAATTATGTTAATATTAAATAAAGAATGTTTACATTTATATAGAAAATAAAATTTCAACTCATGTGAATGATGAATTTATATTTCTTAATCGACTAATAAATATTATATTATAAAAATAAAAAATAAAAAAAATCTATTTTTCAATAAAATATATACTAATTGATATTAATATCTATAGAAATCATTTAATTAAGAACATAATGGAATCTTTATTATTATTTATAATGCATTGATGAATGGCAACCAAACATGCGAAATATTTTATATATAATCTAAAAGAAAGTGGTTATAAATATTTATTGTAATGGTATTGTTATTGTGGTTTGTTTTGGGTTTTTTTGTGCTTTATTAATATAGATATGGTGGGAGATTTTTTAATATATGCTATTTTAAGAAGGTAGAGGAAGAGAGAGTAAATTTATTTCATGTATATTAACCCAAAAAAAATATGGATTATTATTTGTTATGATTATTATTTTTTTAATGTACGTTTTATAAAATTTTAAGTATTTTATTGCATTTTCTTTAAAAAAGAGAGAGAAAGAAAGTCTTTTGATTTTGTTAATTTAAACAGAGGAATGGAGCTTTTGTTCTGCTTAGGTTAATTTTCAGAGAGAGGTTTACTAACTTTTTGCTCTCGGGAAAATAATTTGTTGAATATGAGATTACATAAAATAGATGGCTAAATATATTATTTGCTACCTTAATTAGTTAGAAAAAGATTCAACCTATCTTAAAGGATTTAACCTTTTCTGGTTAAAGTTTTAAAAAATTAATATAATAATAAAATAATAAATAAAATGTTTATTTCTTTATGATAATTTTTCAAAAAAATATCAAGTTACTATATATTATTTGTAGACAAAGACTTCATGGTTATTATTTTCTTCTCTGGATCCTTGAATCTAAAATATGCCCAAATTTATTAATGAAAGTAATCTGCATGTAAAATAATACCATATTGGCCCTCTTATTATTCCTCTAGGCTGTTAAAGAGAAAATACACATCATATTTTAAACCAAAGGTGGGAAAACCACCACGACTCTATTGAAACAGCCACAGTCCTTCGACCTCAAGCTAAACCAAACACGTAATTTCCAAGCACGTCAAATAGAAGGTATTCTGAAGAAAGAAAGAAAAATAAAAAAATAAAATGACTCTTTGTCTTTACTTATACACAAAATAAAATATGTCATTGATAAATCCGACTTATAATTTTTAGTTCAAATTTCTATGTTCAACTCTTAGGGAATCCAACTTAAAATTAAAATTTTGGTCGATCACACTTAAATAAAATCTTTGTTTTGTCATTTCCATAAAGGGTTTATGGCTGGAAAAAAAATATCCTGAATGCTTGGGATAATGAATGAGGTGATATGATAATTACTTTATTTGGTAATATAGTATAAATGGTTTTACTAAAAAAATGTTTTTATATGAAGTTATCGAAAATAAAATAAGAGTCATGATAATAGAGGTGGACGTGATTTTCAATAAAATTATAATTCAAGAAATGAAAGGTTTTTTATTTAATTTTAAAAAAGAAAATTTAAAATTATATTAATCATAAAATTGGAAATTCACAAGGAAAGTTTCATTAATATGTTTAGATTTAGTCAGTCTTAGTAGCATAGTCGATTGAGGATGGGCCTCGTTAGCAAGGCGACCCAGGATCAAACCTCACGAGGGGTGGTTGTGTCCTGTGCTAAAGGGAAGAGACATGCTTAAAAATCTAATCAGTTAAGGGTTGGTGTGGCCCAAGCCGAGTGCGATCCCCGGGTGACTTTTATAGCTTAAATGCCCCTAGGTTGCGACTCCTCAAGCCATAAGTCGAGCCAGGGGGATCACAGACAACTTGACAAACAAACAAAAAACATGTTTAGATTTAGATAAGAGGTTTGTTCCAAGTTAATTACTATTCTAAATTCTAAATTGTATTGTTATAAATTATAGATATACCTTTATAGGCATGCATGAGTAGCCATTGGTTTTCTTTTTAGAAGAGTGAGTTGTGTGTTGTATCCATTAAGATGGTTGAAAATTTGAAACCCTCACTATCATAACATGATAAAAATAGGTGTTGTTAATACATTTAATTATTGCTTTTTTTAATTAGGAATGAAGTTTTTGAATATATCCAAATTTGTGTGATTTATGTGAGTTAATTGATGAAAGCATAACACTAATAGTATTGATGAGAGGATAATGATGCACATGTGATTCTTATTTATTTATTTTGTTATGATAATGATGTTGTATTCTCATGATGGATATGATATGCATAATGTGGCATACAGATTATGATGTTATGATATGAGGTTATATTGACATGTGGTTAGTTTAGTATGTGATGTCATGATATATATTTGATGCAAATATATTGATGTTATAACTTATGATGGTGTTTCATAAGGTGAAGCATGAGGTAATTGCATGCAGATTTTATGATGTGCATGAGCATATAGTTCGTTATTATTCAGAATGTTTTGATTATAGATGATGTTATGTTCTCATGATGGCATGCAAGAGTTGGCATGTGGATTATTTTTTATGATACTCTGATTATAACTAATGCATTGGTTGCAAGTTGAGATGTGGTGACTCATAGTAAATCCACAAATGAGCCGAGGGGGTTGGTTTATTTGATGATCTCGTGGGAGCCCATACATGCGAGGGAGAATATGTAACACCATATGGGTTGGGGGCATACTCAATCAACACTACATATGCCAGTTGTTCCTTTGTCTTGTATAACTCTTTATGGATAACTCTTAAGAGGCTATGGAACCATCTCGAAGGGACCAAGTGCTTAATAATGGATTGGAATGTCAAAGTTTGGTGGAGGTATAAGGACTTTGATGCCTGGGGTTGTGCACTTTAGTGAGTGTGGAGGGAGTGGGCTAACCTTTCGCGATGCCTAGAATACTACTAGATGGAGTACTGAGTTGGGTGCAAGCCTTGGGTTCAGCCTTGGGTTATGGTACAAACTGATGACGCTTATGCCTGGTTCTGAAAGTGGGAAAAATGACGGAGGTTCCTTGGGATTTCTTGGGTATTATGGAAAATTTTGATGCTGGTGGTTATACTAGTCTAGCAGAGGGTGTAGGAAAAAGGTGAAGCAAGAAATAACTAAATAAAATAAAATTTTAAATGATTCAACTTAACTTCGGGACAAAGTTCTTTAAAGAGGGGGAGTATGTAATGCCCCTAATAATAATAAAGATTAATATAATATTAAAATATAAGTAAATAAATTAAAACAGTTAAAAAAAAAAAAGATAAAATAGTAAAAAATAATAAAGAAAAAATTATAATAGTAAATAAATAATTAAATAATGAAGAGAATATAATTAATAATCAAACATCGTAAAATAAGTAAATAATAAATTGTATTTATATATATATATATATATATATATATAAGTAAACTATGGAAATAGTAAGAATAAGTAAAGTTACCAAAAAGTAAAAAGGAATAAAATATGAAAGAGTTAAATTAAGAAAATTTAAAATAAAGAAATAAAAGTTGGCATGTTGACACATGGAATGTGTGCATGTGGATCTCTTTCTATTTTTAGAGTTTTTTGGTCTATTTAATGGATAAGGAGGAGGATAAGATTCATCCATTCCTTCATTCATTCTCTTGGGAGAAAAATGTTGTGAGGCAAAAGATTCTCTGGAAGTAGTACGTTGATTGAGGGCTTAGGGGTGGCCAGCTATAGAATTATTATGTGCAGCTGAGCCTACGGTTGGGTGGAGAGTCATCCCGAAAACTTTGTTGTGGTTAGTGGGATTCTACTAGCGTTCAACTTTAGAGTCACAAGTAAAAAATATCGTCGTTACAGGTAAGTCGTCTCTACTCATGTTTTTGGGAAATTCTATGCTAATTAGTTGAATAGTTCTGTGTTGATTATTAACTACATGATTGATATAATTAGTTGTATGTTTTAATTTTGGGGCTTTTACACAGAGAAGAATGCCAACAAGGGCAAGGAGTTGGACCATCCCTCTAAATCTTCCCAAAAAGGGAAAATTGCGGAGGAAAGCACTATGATAAGTACCCTGGTACAAAGTTCCATTGTTTCTCATAATCTTGTCTCCTTTGTTCCATTTGTTCTTAATAAAAATGACATTGCTCGTATTGTTGATAATCCCAAGGATCTCAACAATGAAGTCATTGAGCTAGGGGACTATTATTATAACAAATCTAGAAAAGTTACCATCCACAATTTTCCAAAATTAAGAAAGATAGAAATAGTAGGAGAAAAGGTGGTCATTTTGGAGGGCCCCAAGCAAAAGATAATACAGAGTTTTATCGGCCAAAGTAATGAAAATATCGCAATGGACACAACCTCTATTTTAGGAGTCCTTACCACATAAAATAAAGCAACTACTCAAATTTTATCCATGGATGTGGAACAGTTGACCCAAGTGGTAGCATCACAGTAGGAATAGTTGAAAGAACATAAGTAGTGGATGGATGTTGAACATCGTGACAGATTATAAGAACAATGCATATCATTGTCAAAGTCCTTCAAGGCTCAATATGAGCAACAAATGGTTCATTTGAAAGAAACTCATACCAATGAGCTAAAGGAAATGAAGGAGAGTCACTGGAAAGAGGATAACACTAAGGTGTAACAAGCCCAGAAGGCCTAAGTTGACCTTTAGATACTCAAAGCACAAACCTTCAAAACCAACAATGATTTTCAAAACACTGAACATTCTTTCGTGGATTGGGGGAGATCTAAGAATACTTTGCACAATTGGAGTAGATAACCAATGAAAAATAACACCTATTTAGAAGCCCAAAATACAATTAGTGAATCTCTTAAACAAGTCATTAACTAGCAAAAGAAACATTGCAAGGCCTCATACTCACTACCCCAACTTGAAACAAATCAAAAGGAAAGATATCGATCTCTGATTGATGTTTGGAAATTATAATGTGAGGAAATTAGAACAATAATGAATGAAGATATTAGGTTGTACAAGCAAATGTGGGTTGTCATTGTAGAATTGGTAGAGGAATGGGAGATTGAACCCATAGACGACTTGCCCAGCTCCACCCCTATTAGACTAAAGCTTGAAGAAATAACTAGAGTTAGGACAAAAGTGGTCACTAAAATTGAATAGATTCCAAAGGTGAATGATGATTCAATGAATAAATTCGTTATTTCTCCCACCAAAGTGGCCATTCAACTCGATTGTTACACTACCAGTATAAAAAGGGAATTAAGAAGTTAGCAAATCAAGCATTGAAAGGGAAATGATAGTTATTGAAGATGGAAATTCTTAGTGCATCTGAAATCATGAATATCAACACAACCTAGAATATATATAGACAATAATTAACATCAAAGAAGTTCTAATGCCACATCAGTGCCAAAGAAGTTACCGAAAAATTGTAATTTTGTAACTATAATTCAATGTATAAATGGGAAAGCTCCCCATTGAGAAGGTGGGGGAGAGGGAATGAAAATTGAAAGGTTGAATGTTCTTGTTGGACTCCTTTTTTGCATTATTGTATTAACAAATAATTTATTTATCGATCAATGCAATTTACTTATTTGGAAGATAGATATGTCTCTCTTCTACAGTAATTTTTTATGTTTGTAATGTATGAATCTTATATATTTACAAAAAATATGAGAATGTTAGGATTATATTATAACTAATTAATCAGTCTCAATGCAAACTTTGCTGATAATGGTTGTAGAATATATCAATATACTGTTAAGTCTTCAATCGTTAAATGTTTTATTCATATTTAAGAAAAGAATGCTCTTTACTACTCTTCAACTCCATTTGGTCTAGCAATTAACCTCCCTAATCCTAAAACAAACAATGTTCAATGCAAATCAAAGAAGATAAGTAGTTATAGAAGTAAGAATAAAAATATCATTAATAGCAGATGTAGTTTATAGCTTATAAAAATGATTCCTTACCCTGAAGTGGCAACCATACCACAAATTGGTTAGAGATTACCACCCCAAGCGAAATTAGGTCTAATTAGGGCATATAATCAAGTCTTCTCCCTCATTGATGATTGCTTCAGCAATATCCCTACTTAGGGTGTCAACGGGTTGCTAAGAAAATTAACGAAACATCAAACCTGAGATAATATACTTTGGAACTTCATTCACGGGTTGGACCACATTTACTAGGAAACCTTCGTTGTGTTAAAGAATAATCCAGTGTTTCTCAATGCTACTATAGGCTTCCTTGATCCATAGATCAATGGGGCTAATGTAATCTTTTTTCTTATTACATGAATAAAACCACTCATTATTGTTGTTTTTTTAATCAGCAGGTAAGAAACATTTTGATGGAAACTCTAACTAGCACTTGTAATAAAATATATACCCCTCTTGGTTGCCCCTAACCACATGCACACAAAAATAATGAGATAGTTTTAAAAAAATCCAAAATATATTGAAACCCACAACTTAAAATTGTTTACTTTATGAAGGGAATCTAAGAGCTCATCAAGTATGTTTAAAGCTGAGTGTGATGTGACTTTCCCACTACTGCAAGGCTCATGTCCTTCTTATAAAATGGATATTTGTCCATCTGAGAACCAAATGCCTCTAGGGAGTTTATGTTATATCTTAAATGTAGAAATCCCCTTTCAGTACCTACCCTCTAGAAAAAAATTGGTTTCTCATCAGGCCAAATCTACAATTTGGCATCCCTCGATGTTTGTGTCACAGATAGGATCACAAGTGAAGAAATAAGATATTAAATCCCAATTACATCTTCCAACTTTGATGAGTGCATAAATACTTTCAATTTCATTATGGTCATTATCCTCTTCAAGAGAATCCATGCTCAATGAATCCTCCTTCTCCAAACTAGTAGGAAATGTGTCATGTAGATCAATTGCTTGGAAAAAAGTGTAGGATTTTCAAATTGTACTTTCATATGGAGGAGGGAGGGTGGGTCCTTGAATAATTCTTACATAAAGGCTCTCCTCATATTCTTTTTCTTCAATTATTCGTTGATTATTGATGGAAGAACAAGGAGATTCTTCTTTGTTGTTATTTTCCTAAAAATCCTTATATTCTTCATCTTGTGTAAGTAGAAGTGTCTTCTTTAAATTCCACCACTTTGTCCTCCTCAATGAGGTGGGATTTTTTACCATTGTTCTCCTCTTCTGATGACCCATTCAATTATGTTGTAATGTTTTGTTTTTTTTTCTTCCTTCTTGAGATGGATTCCCATAATCTCTTGATTTCCTTCTTCATTGACTTCCCCAAAAATACTAGGGTCATCTCCTATAGTTTTTCATGCCAAATATAACCCTTCTATTTCGTAGATAATTGGAATCCAATTTTCTAAATCATGGTCCCATCTTGTACAAAATGCTTCCAATTTTTTTGCAAATGATGGAATCATATATTTTCCAAGGATT
This sequence comes from Pinus taeda, assembly GCA_000404065.3. Classification (NCBI taxonomy): domain Eukaryota; kingdom Viridiplantae; phylum Streptophyta; class Pinopsida; order Pinales; family Pinaceae; genus Pinus; species Pinus taeda. The sequence continues at coordinate 210,188 of APFE031665581.1, forward strand.
TGGTACCAAACCATTGTATATTCTTTCAATCCTACTATGAAGTGGCTCATCATGATATCCTTAAGGAGAAACTCATTGTTCTTACAATATTGGATAAATGTTGGAAGGTGGTTCATAGTTGATTCCCCATATCCACAGAAAATATATATGTCAAGTGACCCAATTTTATAAGCATGGGGAAATCCCCTTATACTTGAAAAATCAACAATATCATACTATGGTTCCATCCAAGGAAGTAGCTCCATATTTTCATTAGTTGTAAAATTCGAAAATAAGGATAAAATGAAAATATAAGATAAAAATTATCAATGAAAATACCACAATGGAGTTGCTACTTCATACCTTACTTACCTTATCCCTTACCTTGGAAAGTGGTTTCTTATCTTGTAACTCTTTAGATTTTGTTAAAGTGGAGTCACAAAGTGAGATCCTACAAGTTAGTAATGAAGATACCAATCTCACCAAGATACAAAATAGAAACAACCTTACCAACATGATGTCATTAATGTTAAATTATTTAACCTTGTGCCTCACAATGGTGCTAAAAAATGTTATCAATCAAACTAACATGGTTACAAAGGCCTATGCAACCTACTATGATTAGCACACACAAGATGAGGGTCCACTATCACCTGGATCCAAATCTCCACTCTTTAAGACCAGCTATCTTCTAAAAGGCTACAAAAGGATTCCCTTTTAAGACTTCATCCAAACAATAAAGATAAATGTCTTTCTATGGGTTCTTGGGGTGAAGTAGAGGAGTTAATTATTATTGTCTCGTTGTTTTATTGTGTAAAATCTATAGTAAATTACTCTTAAAAAACTTGATATATTTGTCAAAAGGTAGATATGTGACGTGTAAAAAGTTCAAATGAGTGTACTAAAATATACTAACCAAATATATAAATGTTTCTTAATTTATATCTTTGGTTAGGGGGGCTCCTTTATTAAATGTCTCGTTGTCCTAAAATTGTAGGCTCTAAACTCTAGAGGAAACATATAGACAACAACAATTCCCCTTGAAAAAGCCACCTAAGTAGTTTCTTATCACTCTAGACCAAAGATGTATGGGTAGGGAGGCAAAGAGATGTGGCATATATCCTTTTAAATCAATCTCAATCCTTATACCATCAAGAATTGCAATTTTTAACTTGTTGGAGATTGCCTTGTTGAGGTTATGGGGTCAAACTCCACTGAGTGCACAACCCAAAAAAGAATAATCTAACACATAAAATAAACTTAAAACAACTAGAAAATAGTAATTTTTAAACTATAAATAAGATATTAAGCAAATTCAATGTAGATCCTACCTGCAAGGTTATAGTTGAGATAATTACTTGTGAAAGCGCTTGGAACCTTGAAAATTAGTGGGATTCGTTATGCTACATCAATATATCAACACATATATGCAATGTAAAACTAAATACTATGAAGAATGTATGGAAATAGAGCTAAAAAATGGGTATATTGATCTTTAGATTTAATCTAACTTTATTGCTCAAAACCCCATGGAAAAAAAACTAGCTATTTGATGAGAAGACTTCGAAGAATAAGCTAGTTAAACAAATTAATCTAAAACAAAAAATAAAAGTTTTGATTTTTATTTGTAAAATGGTTGCTTAAGAATGAATTACCTTTTACCATAATACTTTACCTCAAGTTGTTGAGTTGTGAACCACAATTGTTATTAAGTAGATCATTCAATTTGGATAGTGTGGTGAGCTTATTCTCAAAGAGATAATATCAGCTTCACCTATGTTTAGAACATTCCACACCTTTTGGATCCAACTAGGAGTAGCCTCTTGATCCTGGTCAGGGTGTGAAGAAGGACCCTTCCAAGACCTTTTACTTTCGTGATGTGTTAAAATTGATTTTTTTGAAAGAAAATTAACGAATACATCTGTATGCGGAAAAGAAGAGGAACATAACAATCATCAGCACATGAAAACATAATCATTGATAACAGAGCTCGTCCAGGAGGGACTACATCTCTAGGCCCAAGTGTTAAGATGGAGTAGGTCGTTGCATTAAGTGTTGTCAATAATGGTGATGTACAAAGAGAGGATGTCTCGATCTTACAAGAAAAAATGCCCTCACGGAGGAGTGGCTCTAAGAGATGTTACACAACTAGAACTCTCAATCAAAAGACTCCTATCAGTATGATACAAAAACATGCATGGTGAGCATCCCGCCAACATGGCACAAAAGGGATGTCAAAACAAAACACATGCATGATGACAATAACAATATCCCAACAACATACAACAAGGGATCTCAAAGCATAACATGAAGAGTTATGACAGCAAGTACATCATATAGAAGATTCCACATAACATGAAGCAAGGAATCATGACAACATGAAAAAAAACAAGATCCTGCATCAATATCAATCAAGGATCCATGCAGCATAATGTAAAAGAAGAAATACATGGACAATAACCATATACCTCACACCACGGGCCATCTGAAGAAGTGGATGTCTCACTGTAGAAGTTGCTCAGACCATCGATCTTAAGGCATTGATGAAAGAAGATGGTTGATCATACAAGAATGTGGAGATCTAACACATATTTGTTCAATAAAAAGCCGAAGCTTGCTGAACATCGATTTCCTAGCCTCGATTGTAAGAAGAATCAAACAAACAAGAACCATTGATCAAAATAAGTAGAATCGATCCAAGAAGAAGAATCGATCTCAAGGAGAATAACTGCTCTGAACTCTCGGCTCTGTAGCTCGCTAGCTATTTGGCTCTGTAGCGCTCTAGCTTATGTCACTGTAGCTCTGCGATCTGTCAGCATTTCAAGCGCCCTCTGGCTTCCATGCTTCTCTGTAGCTCTATGACTCTGTGGATTTGAAGTGCTACTCTCGCTTCATGCTTCTCTACATACTCTAGCTCATGGGCCTCTCTCCATGTAGCCTCTCCCCGTAGTCTCTCAGGCTCTCTGTTTCACCACTCTCGCCATTTATTTCACAACCTTTCGCCTCCCCACTCCACTCTATGTCACCGTCGCATTTTATATCACGTTTGGATCAAAGTCGCGCTTAAAAATTGAAGGTTGGTTTTGTTCAGGAAAAGAATGTTGTTGAATGGAAGATCAGCTGTTGTAACGAAATCACAGGAATGCCTTTTTTATGTTAAACAGACAAATACACTGAAAAACTGATAACTCCAACCAAAATCCTTTAAATCCAGGCTTCAAAACATTTAAATCAGCCCTACAAACCCTATCGGGTCCGCCTTTAGACGCTTATCGCAATCGGCGGTAGGCAGTTGGTATCGGTGATTGACATGGGCGCTTAGCGCGTTTATCGGCATGATTCTCGAGATGTCACCAATATTTATATCAACGATATTATATGGGCGGCATATATTTCGGGTCGAGGCAATATATGTTATGCGGCATATAAATCGGCGCATATATATATATATATATATTGTTTTGAGCGTTGGGGTTTGGGTCGGGTCCACCGCCAATGCCCACGCCTGCTCAGTAATATATAATATATGGTCGGACATATATGCGGATATGTTGGAGAAGGGTTTGGTGGGGTTATTGTTGTCGATCCCGATCCCAAATATAAATATATATATATATAATATATATATGTTTATTGCGATAAGGATGTTTTAAAGGGTTCATGGGGTTTGTTGCCGCCGGTCTCGAAACCATGTGTTTTTATTATTTTTATATAGTTATTTTAATAAATATATTGGCACATTTCATTATATGGTTATTTATTAACCATTTAAAAATGATTTTGTCTCTTATGCAGGTTTAGGAGACAAAAGAGAAAACGCCAAGTGTCAATGGTTAATGGGCTGCCATATGGGTCCCACCTGCTTACAGGGATGCCATGTGGCACACTGTGGGCCCCACTTTTCCTGCTATCATGTAAAACTTTAAAGAGCTCTATCTTTGGCATACAAGATTGGTTTGACAAGTCGTTCACACCTCCACGATCAAGACAACGAGGTCTTCGATCTGGTCCTAGTTCGAGCACAATCCAAACACTTTTATTTTTTAGCCATCTTTGTCATGTGTGTTAGGACTCCATATTGTCTACTTTTGACCTCATATTTTGTCATGATGTTACCCCTTTTTAGCCCATAAGTTGAAACCCTTGATAACATTTTGACCTCATTATTCCAAGGTATGAAGTAACTCTCCTCATTGCTATATGTTTAATTATTCAACACATATTCATGTTATCTTTATAATTAATCTTTGGAAGTTGACTAAGTCGCTGAGAATTGTTGGAACTGTTCGAAGTCTGCAGAATTATAATTAACAGTTGCTGCAACACCAAAAACAGCAACTGTGCAGTTGCTGTAACATCAGAAATAGCAACTGACTAAAGCGGGTAAAGTCTTTGTCATGCGGAAAGAGTTAATTTTGCGGACAAAACCAACCTCCCTAGAAGCCTAAGACTTTCTAGTGACAAACAAGACAAGTAAGAGCAATCCTTCTCTAAACATGCATTATCATACGAGAAACCAAGTGTTTTTTATCCTACCTTAAGTCCAACGCTGTTGTAGTAGTCTAGCCTCGTTGATCCGGATGAGCTCCTCCTTCACTTTGAAACCTGCATACACTAACAATCAAACGATTACATAACACCTGAATATTCCATAAAACAAAGCATATTCAACATATAGACCAAGGAGTATATGAAACAATTCATTAACAACAAATCATTGAGAAGAATGGACTTATTTGTATTAAGGAAACAAAAAAGAAACCATTACAACCTGAGCCTTGGTGTTGTGCAAGTTCCTCCCAGGGTCCAGCAAGAGTTTTCCTCTACTTTGACAAGCTCACCCACTTCCAAATGAAACAAGAAAGGATGGTAATCTCTCCTCACAAGCTTATAATGGAAGTCCTAATTCCAGCAGCATCTACCCTTTGGAATGTTCAGCTTTCAACCTCCCCTCCTCTGGCCCAAGGCCTGTATTTATAGTGTTCTAGAGGAAGTTATTCAGTTCCAACATCAATGGGATACTCCCTCTTTTGGATGGGGTAGCTCCTCTCTTGATGGGATAAGTTCCTCTATCATAGGGATGCATGAACCATCTGGAGGCGCTCAATACACGTCAAACACTCTTCTAGAAGGCTCTAGAAGTGACCACAAGTAACTTTTTTAAGATGAAACTCGCGCCTTTTGACCTTTACAGGGGTACGCACCCATCCTTTGGCTTACAGAGCGTACAAGTACGCAGGTACAATGAGTTTGGGATGCGTACACGCAGGCAAGGTAGAGAGAACCTGCGTACCCAGAGATAAACATGTTTTTAGTGACTTTATCTCTTTTTTGAAGCTTGACATGAAGAGCAGAGGTATTAGGCTTGACAAGGAGGATAATATGACTATTGATGGAGCCATATTAACTGCAGATAGTCATGGTGACAAATTTCAGTGTAACAGATACAAGAACCAAGTGTTTGCATCCAAAGACGAGTGTGATGTCTTTTAGCTCCTCAAAGCTTCCTTCGCAGAGATCAATAAGCCCTTAGGGCTCAATACTGTAACTTTTTTAAAACAACCTTTAAACCTTTGTGAAGGTCTATGATCATCCTTTGCAGACCTTTAATAGTTGATTCATCCACTTACCCGCATCAGAGAGCAATCCTAGATTAGTCTTCACTCAAATCTACTTAAGTTATTTAGTAAACATAATATAATTCATCGTAGTCTTTGCAAAAGTACTTAACATCCATTGCATACATATATCAAGAGCTATTCAAGAGAATCACATATCATTAGATTAATAATTCATAAACACATTATTCATCAGCAACATATACCGTAAACATAGGTAAACAAAGATAAACAGATATACACAGGAATTCTTCAGTAATATCCTTTATTCATCTTCAGTTCAGGTTTACAGACTCAAAACTACCCTACACATTCAGCTGCATACTCTACCTAGGCCTCTACACACTTAGCTACAGACCCTTTCTTCTCCTACTTGACCCACTTCTTTGCACTAACATTTCTCTCTATTGACCCATGACATCGATTATCTCTTTGACATTTTCCTTAGTCTCTCTAAGACACAATTATTTATATAATCCCATGGTTCACGTACCATGGGAAAATCTCAAAGCTAACTCAACCTTTACATAAACAAGGGGCTAAAACCCCTTTGACTCCTAATGATATACGCGCTTCACATCCATAAATCGCAGAGACTTTACATTTCTTACAAAAAATACATTAAATCTTGGGTTCTGACCAAGGGGACCCCATCCCAACACCTATCACCCACAGGTGAATGAAACGATGGAATCTTTTAACAAGATTTTGGAGAATGCATTGGAAAAGGTACGCAACGCACAAAGGAATGAGTGGAACATGCACATATCTACTATATTATGGGCCTATAGGATCACTTGCAAGAAGTTGAAAGAATAAATAATGTTAAGGTTGGTCTATGGAATGAAGCAGTAATGTTGATGGAGTATATTGTGCCAATTTTATAGATTGCAACCTTAGCAGAGATGGTAGATCACAAGACCTTGGAGGAATGGCTTGCGCAGATCATGGAGTTGGAAGAAGACTACTTCCTTGCAGGATTTCACCAACAAGTGAAAAAGGAATGTGAGAAGGCATGGCATGATTGGAATATTAAGCTATGCACATTCAAGGTAGATGATTTGGTGTTGTTATATGACAACAAGTTCATGAATTTTCCAGGAAAGTTTCAAATGCATTGGTTGGGGTCATATGTCTTAAGGAGATCACATATGGTGGCAAAATTCAGCTCGTGAAGCTGAATTGAGAACCATTCCCTGGAAAAGTGAATGGAAGTAGGCTGAAGTTGTACACAGAGGATGTTACCCCTGCACGATGACTATATGATAGAAGAATAGCCTTAGTAATCTAGGAAGTTGCGAGGGATTGCGGGATCTTAGGTAGCAGAGGCCCCATGTAACGATTTTAGGGCTTAAAGCCTAGAAGTTAGGGAAATAATATTGTAAATCTCTTAAATGTGTGAAGCACAAAATGTAATAGGTCGAGTCAAGGGGTTGTCTGCCCAAAAACAATATAGAATAATAAAAACTAAGTTAGTCTTCCCATGGTCCTCAAACCATGGGAATGTATAAATAGAGCGAGACTCTAAGGGTAGAAGGAAATTTTTGTTATAGTTTTGATCTGATGTATTATGGGTTGGTGAAAGTAATCAGAGTTATGCATCTGTAAGTTCAAGTCAAGGGTGTTAGTGGGTAAATAGAGGCTCCGCCACTGTGCGCGCAAAGGCCTGATAGAGCCTGCAGTTATGTGTGTAGACCCTTGCAATTGTGTGCATAGGACATAAAGAAGGTTGTACTAGAAAGAAGATATTAATAAAGATAAGTTGGTTTTGAAATATCATGGATCTGTTGTATTATGGTTTATGCATATGTTATATGAATTTATGTTCTTTTATAATTGTGCACACTGGGTTTTATTGGTAAATGTTTGCTTAAAGACTGTAACAAGAAGATCAGATCTATAATAAGTTCATTAATAAGAAAATACACCCGCGCAAAAGCCTGAAAATAGTATAGAGTGGTGCGAGGCCACAGAACGGTTCGTGACCCCTCTAGACCACATCAAAACATCCCAAGGTTGCAGAAACTTGGTTCTAGCACCCTCCCTACTCTCTCAAGTGAGACCTCAACCCACGCTCCGCCGGCTGTTGCTGACAAGGCCGGTAGCTGCAGGATTTGTTTGGCTAATAACTCTTCTGAACTTAGGTCTGGGCCTAATAAGCCAACAAATGGTTCCATTGTCAGGATCGGGATATGCTTAAGGGATGGTTGATGTTGGGAGTTTGGAACCCAACAAAGAAAGAGATTGAAGATTGATTGGATCAAAAATGGTAAGAGTTCATAGGTGGCCTTAGTAAACCTACATGAAAACCATAATTTTAGCATGGCGAACGAAATTAAGTTGCCCATATTCAAAGAAGAAGGAAGTGAAGATCTAGAATAGTTTTGGTTCATAGTAAGGGTAGTGTGGGAAGCACACAGAGTTACAGACAAAAATATTAAAAAGGCTACCCTAGTAAGTGCACTACAAGTTTGTGTGCTGAATTGATATATTAAATACTATAGCGATCACCCCAATTCTGAAATAGCAGAGATCTGGGATGCACTAAAAAAGGAGTTTAGTGGGCTAAAATAAAAAATGCAATCAATTATAGGATTCAAGGAGATCGTGATGCTGCTAGGAGAAACCCCTTGGGATTTGGATCAAATATTGAAGAGTACGATCTGAGAAGCTAACATGAAGCTAACGGATGCATAGCACCACACACGGTTTGTGGCATCCTTAATGCCACACCTGAGGACAACGCTCTCACAGTAGAATATCTCAACCCAGGTTGAAGTGCTAGAAATAGCAATGAGGTTGCATGAGACTCCAATATAGGATCCTAGGTTGGGAGTAACGGATCCACCTACAAATACAAAGTCTATGCTTGGAAATACAGAGTCTAAAATAGGAAAAGGTGCCTAGGCCAGAAGTATGCGAGGAGTTGTGGTGCATAAAGTGTAAAGGTTAGGGCCATGATAAGGATCATTGTTCAATATTCACAAACTACTTGACACTAAGGGGACCAATGTCGTTGTGACCAAAGGCACAAGCAGGGCCAAGCAAGACACCCTTGCTCTAGTGCACAATCTGTCAGGTGGGTGGAAAGCACAACACGGACAACTATCATCTACTGCAAAAGTTTACCCCAACCCCCCAACAGCTATTTTGCAATTTTTGTAGATCGGTGGGCCATGATTAATGAGACTGCCATAGTTATGAATTACTGATGGATCGTACTCTTTCCTGCAAGATGCAGACAGAGGCGCGAGGTCAAGATCCAATCACGGTGATAGTGCATGGTGGGTTCAAAGGGTGAGGATGAGGATGGGGAGGAAGGGGCCATGGGCAGCTAATCTGTTACAATTGCGGAGGACCAGGGCACTATGCACGAGATTGTACCAACCCAACCAAAATATTATGCCCCTATTGCGAGCAGTTCGATCATGAAATGATAGATTTCCCCACACTGATAGTGTAGATTCGTGAGAAAAGGGCAACACAACCTATGACAATGCAGAATGACTAGATGATGAGGTCTGAACTGTGCGAGGAAGACCCTAACATGAACATGATGCTCAGAAGTGGCACGGCCATAGAGGAGGATATGGGGAAATTAACTGAGGAAGACGCAGGGGTTGGCAAGGGGACATGTCTGAAAGCTAGGAAGAGCTTTGTGGTGGTCTCTACCACAGGTAGTAAGGATCAACTCGAGCTAGAAAGGGTCCCTCGATGCTAACTACCGTTTCAGAGACATGCATGAAATTTATTCACAACAATAGGGCGGTTAAAGGATTACAAGAGCTGATAACTAGGTGCGCAGGGTCAGGTGAACCTCGTGTGGTCCAAAAATTGGGGAAACATGCCTTGCATACCTAACAGGAAATGCGATTAAGGGTGTAGATTGGCGACTATGAGATGGATCAAATCATTCTGGAATTAGGCTCAGATGCAAATGTACTACCTAAACAGACTTGGGAGCACATGGGAAAGCCCTCACTAAAATGGTCTCCTATTCAATTGCGGATTGGAAACCAACAAAAGATCCTTCCCATGGAAAGACTATAAGGAATTACATTAGATATCAAAGGCACGAGCACCCAAACAGACATTGAGGTAATAGAAATCGTGGATGAAAGTATCCCTTACCCTACGTTGTTAGGGATAGACTAGGCCACTGATATGAATGGGGTTATTAATTTAAAGAAGTAGAAAATTATATTTGAGAATAAGTCACTCCACATAGTCATTCTGCTAGACCTATCTAAAGGACCCCATTACACTGAACCCATGCATGACGAAGTAAGTGATGATGAATTGGATTGTATCTACAAGATTACTACATGAAATAAAGATTGGGTCAATCCAACTATAGAAGGAGGAATATCGTGGGAGCGTGCAAAGTCCTGCACGAAAGATTCAGATGAGGAAGAGGAGCGGTGGCATAATCGGTTGAACAGAGTAACAACGTTAAATTGCAATATGATGACTAGGTCGTTGTATTGCGTAAGAGCTTAGGATCATGAACTACCGATGTATGATGGGCTAATAGTAGTAGATGCATTCCTGACCAAGTTTGTAATCGCGGTACCAGAGCACCAACAATTTGATGTGTTAAAATGGGCATTGTGACGCCTGCATATTGGTGGGGAACACATGAAGGAACCTTCGAAGATTGGCGCGGTTGTAGGCGCATGATGCAGATAAAATTTGGGAAGTCGAAACTACGAATAATTGAGAAATATGATGAACGTGATGACCCACACATGCACCTTACCAGATGGGCCCAAGCCTATGGAGAAGAACCTCAACTGGAGTGGGTACACTTATTTTATCATACCCTGGATGTCATCCCAAGGAACTGGTACACTGAAATAAAACTCCGACATGGTACAGGCGAATGGGATATCTTGCATGAAGGGTTTTTATTAACATTCTTATTTGAGGACCAATGGATGGACACTGTTGATGATGCGTTGCAAGTATTAAAGGCCACCATTTTCAAAGTACCATTGGAACTGGAAGAAATAGTATAGCTAGACTGGTCACACTAGTTGAGCCGGGCCCTTGAATGTTACAACGTACAAGTCGAAGATGATGAGGAGGATCCCAAAAACATCAATATTCCAGAAGTAGAGGGGAGTCGTGAGGTGTGCAGACCAGTGATCAAGGAACCCGACATCACCGCGCCGCTAGAAATGAAACAAGTGAACATTGGTACGGAGGAGGAACCGAAGTATCCCACACTTGGGGACTATTGGGATGATGTAACAGTGGATAAGGTTGTCGAGTTACTTCGTGAATATCATGATTTATTCCCGACCAAAATTGCGGAAATAAAAGGAATCCTCAGTGACCTGGGGATGACGAAGATAACTTTGAAACCGAATGTGAAGCCAGTCAAGTAGTGACCCTATTAGTTGAATCCAAAATATAAAGCAAAGGTCCATGAAGAATTGGATAAAATGCTTGTAGTAGGAATAATTGAACCAGTGGAAGAATTTGACTGGGTAATTCCTATGGTTGTAGAGGAGAAAAAATAGAAGGGAGAAATACGCATCTGTGTTGATCTTAGGAAGCTCAACGATGCATGTTTTAGAAATCCATTCCTAATGCCATTTATAGATGAAGTCCTCGAAAATGTTGGAGGAAAAGAAACCTACTCCTTTACGGAGGGTTTCTCGGGGTATCACCAGATCAAGATTGCACCAGAGGATAAAACAATTTTCACTATTGAATGGGGTTGTTTTCAATATACAGTGATGCCCTTTGGACTAAAGAACACACCGGCAATATTCTCGCACATTGTGGTAGCTGCATTCAAGGAATTTATACATGGGTTCTTAGAGGTATATCTTAATGATTGGACTGTATTTGGGCTAGTTAAGAAACATACCGTGAGCTTACAGTTAATGTTGGATACTTGTCGACAGGACCAAATTGTGCTAAATATAAAGAAGTGTACTTTCCTCGTCCCCTTCAGGCACCTAATCAGCCATGTGTTCTGCAAGTAAGGCTTGATGGTAGACCTGGTAAATATTGTTGTCATACTGAATCTGCAAGCACTGCGAAGTGTCAAGCAGCTATGCACCATGTTGGGATACACTGGTTACTATCGAAAATTCATCAAGAGTTACATGTAGATCACAACACTAGTGGAACAGTTGTTGAAAAAGGATGCTACTTATTGCTGGAATGAGGAATGTAACAAAATATAGAAACACTCAAGGAAAAGATGACAGTAACTCCTATATTGGTCTTTCAAAAATTGGAAATCAAATTTCACATGCATGTTAACGCATCGTTTATCATGCTAAGCATGGTACTCACACAAGAAGGGGCAGAAAGAATTGATCACCTGATCGCATTCACAAGTTAACGATTGTCCAAAGCTAAGAAGAACTACTCCACTACTGAGTGTGAGGGATTGGCAATGGTATGCACGCTCTAGAAATACTGCCACTACCTACTTGGAGGACACTTTAAGATGTATATTGATCACTTTGTGCTCAAATACCTAGTGAATAAGCCTGTGTTGGGGGGCGCACTTGTAAATGGTTTTTATTGTTTCAGGAATATGATTTTGAAGTCATCGTAAAGCTAGGGCTTCTAAATGTAGGCCCAAATCACCTGTCCCAAATTGAGAATGGTGAAGAACCCATGAACCTCGAGGAGGGACTACTTGATGGACAACTTTATGCAGTATGCAATTGCATATGGCCATTTTGAGGATATAAGCCACTTCTTAACCATAGGAACCACGCCACAGGGGTATTCAGTTCAACAAAAGAAGGAACTAGTGATACGCACAATAGACTTTATTGTTATTGTAGAGCACCTCTACAAAATGGGCAACGACAAAATATTACGTAGATATGTACCAAAATTTGAGCGAGGACAGATCCTTTCTAAAGAAAATGGGGGGGTTGCAGGAGGACATTATATAGGATGCACCACAGCACAAAATATTCTTCGCACAAGACTATGGTGTCCAACTCTACATCAAGACTCTAAAGCATACTGTCAGACCTGTGACGTATGCCAACAAACGAGGAAACCATCACGGAGGGATGAGATGCAACTCAAGCCATAGATGATGCTGCAACCATTTGAGAAATGGAAAATCAACTTTGTAGGGCCTATCACACCTCTAGGAAAGATGGGGGTGCACTATATCATCACTGCGACAGAATACTTGACTCGATGGGTGGAAGCATAGCCGGTTAAGGACTGGACAACCGCTACAACTGTGAAATTTTTGTTCGAGAATGTGTTAACATGGTTTGGATGTCCAAAAATATTAATGAGTGACCATGGAACACACTTCCTGAATGAGACTATTAGCATGCTCATTGAGGATTTCTAGATATTTCATCAACAAAGCACACCATACTATCCGCAGGCAAATGGGACTATTGAAGTTTTCAACAAAATCTTGAACACTGCATTGACAAAGGTATGTAATGCATAGAAGAATGATTGCATTTTGTGTATGCTTATCATGCTATGGGCATATTGGTGAGCTCTAGTATTGTAACAATAATGTTGCAACTCCTGGGGCTTCCTTCTTTACTTTTATCAACCCGGTAGTTCATAACAAACTTGGAAGCGACAGTGTTGTATGCACAAGTACTAGCTCTTACTGCAGGCTCTCACTTGATTAGCTGGTGCAAGTTCACTAGGAGCTTAAGCCAAATTTTATGAGTTCTCAGAAGAATCTTTACTGTGATGGAAGAAAGCTAATTCTACAGGGGCTATTCTACTTGCAGAAATAGAAGGAAAACTGAAATGGAACACAAACCCTAGCAAACCCTAGTTGTTCAAGAAAAGAGATGGAAACTACTGAAATGGGTGCCATTAACTTCTAAAAAGGTAAATTTCATTTATTCAAACTACTTCTGAAGAGATATGGAAAGAAATCATCTTTTTGTACTTTTGGGTATTTTTATGTCGAATTATTATGCTTATGTTTTGATTGATTGTAAATGTGCAGAGGGTTGGTGGAAAAGGAGGATGGAATTGGATTTTGCTAAAGATAAGGAACGTGTGGAGAGGTCGTAAGAAGTCCCTCATACCCTTCCAAAGACTTCCATTACGATTAGACTTCAAAAAATCGCTCGCATGAACTTATACAGGAGGCTACAGGGGATCTACAGGAGGTTCTACAGGAGGAGGCCAAAAGTGGTTTTTGGAGGTTTGAAGGTGGAAAAATGGTCAGAAGAGGGAAATGAAGGTTGGATGAAGGTGTTGGAGGGTCTAGGACTCTGTCAGTAAAGATCATGAATGAAAGAGATGATTGGATTTGTTCAAAGGGGAAGGAAGCAACCTTGTACAAAAACACTAAAATTAGGGCAGATTGGTGAAATGAGGCGAATGAGTGGGGAAATATTGAGAGATGAACTATTATAGGTCTTGCTATGGAGGTAAGCTAGAGTTTTCTATGAGTAAGGTGCACACTTACTTCCCAAAACTGACCTAAGAAAGAACCAGAAAAACAGAGTTTGTCGATTTTGACCTAAAATCTGACCTAAAAATAGAGAAGTGCTAAACAGAACTTTATGAACAGAAAATTATGTGAGAAAACCATGGTAAATGAGAATGAAATGATCTAAGCATGTGAATCCAACCTAATATCAACTTCTCCAACTCGAAATATCACACTAGCAATTGCATGAAGGGTAAAAACAATGTTTTCGGTGGCAACAGTAGTGCCTTGACCTCAAATCATGGTCCCAAGGAGGGAGAAATGACGTCAAGACCTGCTGGTATCCTTTTTGGATCTTTCTCTATTACCACAATAAAATACTTAAGCAACTTGAAGCAAGAACAACTATTTTAACCATCAAAAGCAACCTATTTTACCAAAGCAAGATTTAACCTAAACAATAGAAATTATCCTATGAATGCAAGAAAAAAACATATAAATACACAAAGGAGGTGCTAGGAAACTTGGGTTGGGCCCTAATCCAAGAGCTTCAACCCTCTATAAAAGATTAGTGCTGGTTCAAAACTGGATTCACCTTCATTGATCAAAAAATAGTTGTTACATCACAAAATTGTCTTCAAAAAGAGCTCGAAAATGAGCTGAATACAATGTTGCATAAAAGTGCGAAAATAAACTATCAAATGGTGAACCTACTAAGGCTTGAAGCCTTCTTATTTATACAAGTGAGGACTCCCAATATTCCTCCTAAACTTAAGGAACTCGGCTGCCTAAAACTGGAGATAACAGCAGCCCTACTTGAGTTGCTCGGTTGCCCCTTGGAATCATTGATGTGGTGGCCTTTGTACTCCAAGTTGCTGATGGAGAATTTGAGGAAGGGGTCATTAATGAAGGAGAAGCCCCTCCTATAATTCCTTAGCCCTGTTTCCTTGAATTTGGCTATCATTCTACTCATAAATGCCTGGTCCTTGTTAAAAAATTGTTCAAAAATCTGCAATAAACACTCATTAGACTATGTGGCAAAGTGACTATCCCCATTCACTCAATTGACATAAATATATTCAAAAATATGGAAAACAATATTGAGAATGGTGGATTAAATGAAAATATTAGGTAGAATGAGCCCATATAGTTACCCATTTCTGGGGCTCATCACATATCGAACAACGTGCAAGAAGTTGACGAGTCAGATGCCTTTCCGGTTAGTCTATGGAAAAGAAGTTGTCATGCCAATGGAATACATTGTACCCATTTTGTGCATCGTAGTGACGACAGACATGGTAGACCACATGACTTTGGAAGAGAGGATCACGCAACTGGAAGAACTTGAGGAGGAACGATTTCTCACAGGATTCCATCAACAGGTACAAAAGTAGTGGGAAAATGTTTGGCATGATCATGATATCAAGATGTGCATGTTCAAAGGATTTAGCTTTACTGTATGACAATAAGTTCGATAAATTCCCTAGAAAACTTTGAATGCATTGGTTGGGGCCCTATGTAGTACAAGAAGTCACAGATGGGGGTGCGGTCCAGCTTGCCAAGATGAATGGAGAACCTTTCCTTGGTAGAGTAAATGGCAGTCACCTGAAGCTCTACATGGGTGGGCTGACTGCATGACTAACTAATTGAAGGATAGTCTCACCACTATAGGCAGTTGAAAGAGAGAGTGGGATGTTAATGTAGTCTATGGGGAAGATGTGCGAAAATCAGGGGGCATGTAGAATTGGTACGTCACTAGGGTCGCGGTTGCGCAAAAGGGGTTGTGCTGCTGCATGGACAAGTAGAAAGGTAATCATTGCAGACACTATTCATGACAAGATGTTTGAGTTATGGAAGAAGGGAGTGGGTGGCAGGCAATTAAGAGACGCGGTACGAGCCAGATCTAGAATGATCTACCACAGGCTTAATGTTACGGTACCAAAAAAGGAGGGAACTGATGAATTTGAATTTTGAAACGCTTATAAATAACCAGGGGGCATCCACCAAATGATATACGATTTTGAGGAAAATAAACTATAGTGCCTCCCTTCCAAGATGGAGTTGTTCATTATTTATGCTCAAGGAGTAAGCCTAAGGGTTGTGATATGGCCAATGGAGATGTAGGACTTTCTGGATCGTATGGTGTGGATGGTTGTGGGCACCACATAGAGTTCAGCACTAATGGTAGGGGATGTGCCAGAAATTCTTAGCCACGAAGAAGAATTGGTCCAGATGCCACTAGCTAACCCATGGACTGGCCAATGAGCCATAGAAGATAAGGGAAATCCTGTAAATATGGAGCCAAATGATGGAATTGTAGTTAATAGATCATCTCTCATGCACCTTGAAGATTGGGATCTCGTGGATAGTAGCAATTGTCTTGCAAAATTGCAACACAAGCTACAACAGACAGTGTGTATAGGCGACCAAAATTGGAGACTTGCTGCATTAGCATGAAGAATTCCCATACATGGTACCCCAGCTTGAGCTAAAATCCTATGAGGGGGTGCTCTGTGTTAACCGAGTAGAGAAAGAATGAGCATCATCATTTGCGTGAATTAATGAAGGAAATGGATCGTGAATTAATGAAGGAAATGGATCAGGAGCTATCAGATTGCAAGAGACAAAGAGGGAGTAGGAGCACAAAGTGTGTCACTCACAGGGATGGTGGACCACAAAGCATAGGCAGTGTGTATCTCCACATTGACGAGTGACTCGGAACAAGTCACGATGATTGTGTTGGGGGCTTATTGGGTAGTGGAGGCCCCGCGTAATGGTTTTGGGGCTTAAAGCCTAGAAGTTAAGGAAATAATATTGTAAATCTCCGAAATACGTAGAGCATGAATGTAATAGGTCGAGTCAAGGGGTTGTTCACCCAAAAAAATATAGAATAATAAAAATTAGGTTGGTCTGTCCATCGTGTGCGGACTATGGGAATGTATAAATAGAGTGAGGCTCTAAGGGTAGAAGGCAGTTTTTGTTATAGTTTTGATCTAATGTATTATGGGTTGGTGAAAGTAATCAACGTTCTGTGTCTATAAGTTCAATTCAAGGGTGTTAGTGGGTAGATAGAGGCTCCACAGCTGTGTCCATAGAGGCCTGATAGAGCCTGCAGTTGTGTGCGTGGACCCCTGCAGTTGTGTACGTAGGACAGAAAGAAGGTTGTACTAGAAAGAAGATATTAATAAAGATAAATTAGTTCTGAAATATTCTGGATATGTTGTATTTTGGTTTATGCATTTGTTATATGAATTTATATCCTTTTATAATTGTGCGCATTGGGTTTTATTGGTAAATTTTTGCTTAAAGACTGTAACAAGAAGATCAAATCTGTAATAAGTTCATTAATAAGAAAATACACCCGCGTGGAAGCCTGATAATAGTATAGAGTGGTGCGAGGCCACAGAATGGGTTGTGACCCCTCCAGACCACATCAAAACATCCCAAGGGTGTGGAAACCTAGTTCTATCACCCTTCCCTACTACCTAAGGTGAGATCTCAGCCGCGCTCCGTGAGCTGTTGTTGAAAGGGTCGGTAGCTGCAGGATTTGTTTGGCTAATAACTCTCCGAAATTGGGTCAAGGCCCAATAATCCAACAAGGCACTATAAACTATGATGCCTGATGTGGTGAAGAAAGTGGAAGAAAGGTTGTGCGATGGATGACAGGGGTATGACAGGAGAAGTTGCACTAGATGAGATGCGCCATGGGGATGGTGCCACACAGGTGGTTCCAAAAGTACCCGTTGATGTTACTATTCATGATTTGATGGAAAAAACTTAGTTAAGAGGAGTGGGTAGGCGCTACTTATGGCTTCGAAGATCTCTCGCCAAAGATGCATTTATTATCTGAATTTGGGGGGAATGGTTGGATTTGAATTCAAAAATTCCTATAAATTACGCGTGTTGGTCAACTAAAGAAACTTTGCATTCTCATTGTTGTTTGGGAATTTTTCTATCTAAAGCATATGAATCATGAGTTTTGGGAAGAGTTTGTGATGTACCCCTCTTTTTCAAACTACACTGTAGCAACCCGATAGATATTCATTGAGCGAATGACTGCTACAAATCCCATTGAACCTATAAGTTCATAAGTTGTTGTGTCTGACATGTCAAGCCTTGGGAGTTTAAGTATGGAAGCTACAACCCTTGTTCCTACTATGCCGAGGTCACCTAGGCTAAAGCAATCAGTTTCCAAAGAAAAGTAGAAGAAGTCGATGCCAGTGAGAATGTCACTAAGGAAGAATCTAGAGGTGGGACAAAAGGAGAAAAAAGACAAAAAAATGGAGCAAGTGGCTTATTTAGAGTACGAGGAATACCAAGGTACCGAGGACTTGGATGCCAAAGAGTTCAAGCCTATTTCATGGCTTCTCAAGTATATCCATCCACAGAAGGGATGAACCAAAGTTACCAAGGACCCAGATTCCAAGAAGTTCATGGTCTCGAACCCCCTTTTGCCTGAACAAGTAGAATTTGAAGGACTCCATTAGTGCACATTCCAGTATTCAAAATAGAGGATTGGGACCTCGCAGACCACTAGAAGTTGCCAAATTTGGTGAACAACAAATATATGACAAAGATATACTATGAAGAGATGGGGGTTACATAATTGGAGCCCATGAAGTGGGTCAGAGGTGTTGAGTAGGCGGGATTGCTGCAAATGTTGTGCATGTTGCATTATCATAGATCAACTATCAACACAGTGTGTGTGCACCAGCTCCTTGTGTTAGTGCATGATAGGTGTCTCTCCTTGGGGGAGACCATCTTGATCATGGACATGTTAATTTTCCGAGCACGAAGTTGCTTTAGAAAGGGACAGATCATGCCAAGGAGTTTGAAGGGAAAAACAGGGAAAAATAATTGGCAGACAAGATGAAGGCAGAGTATGGGCTTGTTAAGAAGTTGCACGGGTATTCTATTCACTCGATTCAAAACCAGGTGGTGCATTTCGCCGCCCAAATTCTTGTAGGAAAAATCATGAAATAGTGTCACACGTATGAGGTTCCAGCGCTGGTAGTATCACTTGCAACACAGTGTGTGAAGAGTGTCCAATACAATTGGGAAAATATCTATGCGAGGAGTTCCTCATGAACTACCGAGAGGCTCAAGAAGAAAGCAATCCATTCCATTATGCATGGTTGTTGCTATCTATTGTGTTAATCCCTTGTACTTTTCCAGAGGATAGTTAGTTCCCCCTTCACAAGGAAGATTTACTTGAGGCAACTTGGTTCACCTCACTGTGGTCTACAAAGGATCTAGCAAGGATCAAAGAGTCAAAATTTTTATGGATTCTCATGGAGATGGACGTTCACATGGTTATCAGTAAGAGGCCAAGGTTGTCCCCAACCTTTTTCATGCAATTGACAGCCTACCCAGAGTTTAAGGATGATATCCATAGTGTGTCAATCAGAGCATGGAAGGACTCCAAGAATACATGGCACAAGTTGCCCTATTTGGTCTCTGAGATAGATGTGTAGGAGATCATGGGATATTGGCTAGCAGAGTGGCATGAACCCATGGGGCTTGATGTGGGAACAAGAAAAGGTGCAGAGAGCTCTGCTGCGTAAAAATGAAAGGATGCACCTCAGGAGGCCGCACGTGCCTCAGTTGAGCATAAGAAGAAGGAAGATGCTAAGGAAGTTGCGGAGAAAGAACGAATGGAAAAACAATGTGTTGCAAAGGAGTAGGTAGAAAAATAATGTCAGGATACAGAGGAAGGAAAAATGTTGGCCTCACAGCACATAGATGAGTGGAAATTGTCAGCACATGAAGGAGGCGGCAGTGAGGAGAAGCACACTCCTTTCACCTTGAAGCTGTGTGGGTAGGAGTAGACAAGTGGACAACGGAAGAAGCATAAGTTTGATAAGAAAACACACATTGACCCCATGGTGTTGACTGAAGGCGATCTTGATGAGATCGGTGATAAGGTGAGAGACACAATGACTATGGTGTTGCAAAAGTTTGACCAACATTATATGTAGACACTACGGCGAATAAAAAAGGATCTATGTAAGCTGCAGATCTAGGCTAACAGGATTCAAGTGGTCATTGAGCAAGCAAATGGGGTGCAAGTGAGCCTGGCACAGGCAAGTGGCACAGTGGTAGAGCTAAAACAAACTCTAGACCTCAGAGTCATACCATTTCCAGAAGGATCAGTTCGCGTGAAATCAGATGAGGATCGCGCTGTGATCAACATAGTGAAGGACATGGGGTTGAATTTGGTCACACTTCCACTCCAAACCCTCCATGCGTTGCATCAGGGGGTTTCAAATGAGTTAAGGATTCGAGAGAAACACACACTAATAGTCATAAGTGGGCTTAAGGTCAACAATGAGCAAATGTTTGTGGAGAAAACTCAGCCACTAAAGGCAAAGGAAGAGATACAACAATACGGTCAGAGCCTAGAGACCATGATAGCAGGGTTACCTTTGATTTCCACATGAATATAGAAAATTTGTAATTGAAGTTGCAACGAACTAATCTACCAGAGATTTAGGAGAAACACGGGGCAGCAATCAAGGATGGTATGAACACATTGGATACACTGTCATGGACTACACAATGATGTTTGATGCAACTATGAATTTATGGACAAATCTACTGGAGGACTTGAACCTATAGAAGTTGAACACCGATTTTCGAGAGACATAGTGGCAGTATGATGAGGTTTGAGCGACTGCGCACATTTTGGTGCCAGTGCAATGCCTCGCGACGTTATAGGAGGGAAAGCAGTTACAAACAAAGGTGGAAGAATTGCAAAGGAAAGAGGCCTTGTTGAAGGTAATACTGTAGTTGTGGCTAGAGGAAGCTTGTTAGCTTACTCTATCACTTCAGGAAAAGATAAAGGTGCTACAATAGACATAGAGGACAATGCGCTTAGTAGTTGAGGGCCCGTAAATAGAGAAATTGGTCAAAGAGGTACAACAGGCTATGGCACAGAGCAATGCTAGAGTTGTAGTGTTGTAGGTTGAGCTGGGTGGTCTTCACAGCAAGATTGAGACACCAGCAAGAGTGGAGTATTGAAAATGGAGGATCCAAAGTCTACTACTAGGTTTTCTCCTTCAATAGCCATAGTAACTCAGTGTAATTGGCCCATCAGGATGATCTTTTGTTGATTGGCTGCATGTTAGAGATCGTGGTTCACCTACGGCCTGTGGAGGATTTTAGGGCTGAGGACGAGGTTGGGGTTAGATCATATGCTATAACTATGGTGAAGCTGGACATTTTGTGTGGGATTTTCAAAACCCCACTCACCCTTCCTATCAATATTTTAGATAGTTTGACCATGTGATAGAGGATTTCCCTATTTTAATGGCTAAGATCCAGGAGAAGAAGAATTAGTAGCTTGCACAAAATTTACAAATGATGAGATCTAAACCTCTCAAGGATGATCCAAGTGTTAATATAGTGACATGAAGTGATGTGGCTACAGTAGAAGATAAAACAGAGAGTGAAAAGCCTATGGCAGATGCATGGGTTAGGAAGGCAAGAGAGAAGAGTATTGGGTTCAATATGAAAAGGGATAAAAAAACTTCATGGAAGCAAAGAAGAGTTTTATGGACCTGGGAGCTTTGACATCAATGACACTGATGCAATTAGTGTCACGAAAGAATAATTTTAAAGTCATTACCGTGACAAAGAATTTAATCTAATGGTTCTGAAATCATTTCTACAGACATGTATGAATTTGTTGAGAGATTAGAAAGCAGTAGAAGGATTACTAGAACAAATTGATAACTGTGTTGGTAAAGAAAAGCCACAACCTAAAAAACATGCAATAAACAAGGTAAACAAAAATGACAAAAAAACTAGTCGAGAGATGTGATTAACTATACAGATCGGTGAATTCGAAGTGGATGAGGAAATTCTTGACTTGGGATCTGATGCAATTGTATTGCCGAAGCAGACTTGGGAGAAAATGGGGAAACCCAAGTTGCAATGGTTGCCTATTTAGCTATGTATGGACAATCAGCAGAAGATCATCTCGATGGGTTGATTACATGGATTTTTTGTGGATATTGAAGGAGCTAGCATAGTAGCAAACTTTGAAGTTATTGAGATTATGCACAACAGAAATCTGCATCTAGTGTTACTTGGACTTTATTAGGATTTTGATATGGATGAGATAATGAATTTGAAGAGGAGGAGTATGGTGTTTGAATAGAATGGTACCAGGGTCATTGTTCCTTTAGATCCCTTTGAAGGAGCACGATATACAAAACACGTCCGTGAAGAATACAGTGGTGAAGATATTGACCACATATATAAGTTAACTATGCGAGATGAGGTTTGGATCAAATCCATTACAAATGGGATGATAAGATGGGAGAAGGATGGTTCATGTCATTTAGACTTGGATGAAATTGGAGAACTCAAAGAAGCAACTGATATGCGAGTATCTCGTAGCGGTGAAGCTTCTAACTTCATCACAATTTCTAATTCTTCTTCCTATGTCCCAGTGTTTTGTTGCGATAGTGGCAATATAAGATGTGGAAATAATGCAACTATATACCACTCTTTATGATGTTCGTCAAAGATATTAGTTTTGACTTGTCTCAGCAAACATTTCAACCTCTGATCTACATCCCAGTCAGTCTCATTGATTGATTTCTTAATTTCTTTTATTTTTGTAATGCACTATGACTATGACATAGACTTCTTGAACTTCATGTTTATTATCTTATTTGTCTCATCTAGTGAATCATTTGGGTTTGTTGTACTATACTTGATATACCATGACAATGCTCTTTCCTATAGCACTATGACAAGATGCACTTTATTCATATCTTCTTAATGGATCTACTGTGCTGTCCACATACCCTCCATGACAAATCAAAATTGATTAGGATTCTTTGATCCCCGACCCTTAAAAAAAACATCTTGACTACGTTAGCCATGTTAAATGGTGGAGGTGGAGGTGGAGGTGGAGGTGGAGGTGTAGGTGTAGGTGTATCAGGTGGAGGCGAAGGTGGAGGTGGAGTGGGTGGATGAGGAATCCTAGAAGTGCATTGATTATCTCTTACAACCAAACTCTAGGTGTGCTGTGGTTACTCATTTCTTCTTCGTTTTTTTATTCACCCAATAATGGACTCTACTCACCCTTAGTGAATTTATCATGATAAATTCTAAATCTTTTTATGTTTTGTGTAGATCCAGACTGGCTTCTTTTAAACATCAGTTCATAGGAAATACACCATTTTCACATAACAACATCTTAATGCAGAGCTTTAAATAATTCATATACTTACCTCATGGACCTTTGACAAATCCACGCTCAGCTTCATTGTAGGATACAATGTGTCAATTACAAATTTAGTAATAAAGCCTCCAAGAATACTATCAATCCAGTAGTCATCAACTCTTGTGATCTTATTTTCATTCTCCTTAAGTCACTTTATTAGCTATGGGATCCACATAGAAGGATCATCATGTTTCCAACAGGGCTCATTTACAGCTAGCTTTGAAATCCACTCATGCATCTCATTAATGAATGATGAAAAAAAAATCTCATGTTGTCTTCTATACATATACCTTTGTAAACACCTTTCTGTTGACTATCACAAATTTCTATTTTCCTGTTCTGCAAATTTGTGCAACTTCAAATCTAACCAATCTTGGATCTCTTTTCTAGTCAGTCACCACATTACACATCCCTCAGATGGATCCTAGTCCCTTCAATGGAACCATTTGTTGGCTTCAGGGTCTCATACCCAGGTTCATAGTTGATTGTGCTAACCATCAAAACACTATATTACCGGCCCTTTCGGCAACGATCCTCATAGAGCAGACTACAATCTCACTTGAGGCAATATTGGGGGATGCTAGAACCATGTTTCTACATCCAGAGGGGCTATGTAGTGTGGCTATAGGGTTTCTTTCAGTTTAGGTCCTAATCTGACCTTCGTGAACTATTAACCTTACTATTACAGTCGTAGATAATTTTCCTACTTAACAAACTTGTGAGCTACGCCTAAATAGTCTAACATGCATTATTCATCATATAAAATACTATTTGAACCTTTGTGATGTACATACAGAAGAAATATATAAAATGAACCCCAATTATGTAGAAATATAGAAACTATGTGAACATATAAAAGTACACAGGTCTATTCCAAATTCTTCTTCATTACCTCAAATCTTCACAGATAGAATCTATTTGAGCCTGCACATGTAGCTACAAGGGCCTATGCACACAACTATAGACTTACCAAGATATCCACGCACATAGCTACAGTATCCTTCCCCTTCGCTAAAATACAAAAATATATATCACAAGTATAGACTCAAAATCATATCATCACATGAATTAAGGCCTTTGACTCACTAAGACATCACTTTTTATATATTTTTCCATTACAATACCACGGTCTGCAACCCATGGGCAGAGCTCAAAAAATCCCAATTTATCCCATCCCTTTACAAAAGAAGGTGCTTTAACCTACCCTAAAACCCCTATGACTCCTATAAATATGTGTGAATCGTGCTCTGCTCTTCAAATGTGGATACTTTGCATGACATAGACAAGCTCCTCAAAATGCAAAGACTTTACATGACTTATAAAAACCTTAGACCTAGGGGACCCCTACCCAACAAGCCCCCAAAAAAAATATGTGACGCTTCCTCGAGTCACTCATTTGGTATGCCTTGAACCTTTGTTTTGAGGCCACTATATGCAAACTTCAATGGATGAAGTGTCTCTATGCACTACACTATGACTGGTCGAACTTGCTATATGAGCTTCTCAATCATCATCCCTTCTGTCACTAGACCTATTGTTCTCTTTGTTTTCTACTTGATCTTCAACTTGATCTCCACTATATGTGAGAGCTAAGTGGCCTCCTCTTCCCAAGGCTCCATTGACGCGGAGATTATCTCTGCCTTCCATCGCAACTCATCAATTTGTCCTTGCAGAAGTGTTCCCTCCTCAAGATGATCAAACAGTTGCACAGGTGCTCAAGTCTGCGTCATTTGTTTCAGCTCATCAAAATGTAGTTGCTTGTCTAAAATTTCTTCATGGATCTTCTGCACATGTGTGTCCTCCTGCAGTGAGGCCCATATCTCCATTGTATCCTAAAAAATATGACCACAATTCTTGACTCTAGTGGCTACTATTTCCAAGTCAACTTTTATTGCAGCTTCACACTTTCTCTCAAACATCATGTGGTGTGGTAGTTTGTAGCTTCATCTGGAGTTCCGTAATATGCATATGCAGTTCAAATCTGACTTTTTCCACATTTTCCTTTGATCTCTTGACCGCTGTTGCAATATTCTGAAGCTTCTCTTCTGAGGCTGCCTCTAGCTAGATCTGGACCTCTGGAAGCTCACTACAAGCTTTAGTAATAGTCTCTTCCAGTTGTTGTCTACGCGTAGCTGCCTGCTCACAATCTTGTATTTTGTTATTCTTCTTGTCAAATATCTATTGGTTGTTTCTTTTAACCTATTTTATGATGAATAAAGCATGTTTCCCCCACACCCACAACCCATCTGTGATGCCTTGATGTAATTCATGCAATGTATAAAGGGGGAGAGCTGCTAGATTGAGGCTTAGATTCATTAAGTTCTGTGTGCTCTCTTACTCTTCTATAGTCTCGAAATGTAGGGATCCCTGTGGTAAGTGCACAACTCAGAGCTATATTGTGAGTATCGTTTGTGCACTGGTTGAAGTGGAAGGTATAGCTTTCTCTTGACTCACGCTTGCTAGAACCACACTTTCTTAGGACATGCTCACTTGAACTTGAAACTCTTTGAGGCCTTGCTCGATCTCTTTTAATATTTCCTTCGACTGATCTTCAATTTTTACCCAAATATCTACTGTCGCAACTCTGATGGTGTCTCCAATTTCATCAAAGTCCCCCTTAGTGAGGGCCATCGACTCTGCACTTGCATATTTGTATGACTTTTGCTTCTCCCGCACACCTCCAACACTCAAGTTCTTCCGCGTTTTCACTATAAATGGGGAATCGAAGTCCTCTGTGTCCACAAAAGGGTCTTCATCACCCTGATCACCATTTTCAGAGGCTTGTTACTCTTATTAAACTTTGTGCTCTATTTCTTTTGCAATGTTCTTTTCAAGGTCAATTGTGACCTTCTGAGGCACCTTCTTTGTATCCTTCTTTGTTGCTCTATTTTTGGGCTAGGCACCTTCAGTGGCTTTCTTTGTCTTACTTATGCCTACCTGCTTTTCCTCTTCTTTAGTTGGGGTGAGCCAATTACTATACCACTTACTTATTACTAGCAAGATGTCCTCCTCAGTAACTAAATATGGTAGCTCATACCATATCTCCTCCAAATCTTTCTTCGTGGTGGATATATACATGGTGAAAATATGCTTTAAATTTGGCAATATTACAATATTATTCAAAAAAAACCGTTGATAACTTCATCTTCTGGCTGATCACTGTGAGCAAATCCATCTCAAATAACACCCAGAATAATTTTTTCTTTGTAACTTGAGTCAATTTCTTAGACACCCCAGAGTGAGGCATACCTCACACATCACACACATTAGGGTCCACATTGGGAAACTGTGACTCTTCTAATGTTCTCCATGTTTCCAGTGCGATTAAGAGAAATAACCATGTGTAGTGGAATTTTTCCCCTATTCTTTTACTTCTCGACAGTCATCCTAAAATTCCTAACATAAAGACCCTGCCTAATTAAATTGGACCCCCTTGCTGCACTGCACAACCAAAGATACAACTGGGGTCAGCGCTTTGTCCACTAGACACTTTCTCATTTTCTTACCAACCATAATGTGCATGAAACAATGCACAGCTAGATCACTAATAGAGCTAATGGCATATCGTAGGGATTTCTTAACCAAACTGGAGTCGTTCTTCATTTGATTAGCGAATGTTTTCTCCTAGGACATCCCAACAAATGCATCGGTGGGGTTCACTCCGTGGTAAGGCAGTGCACTGATGCTTCTAATTAACACATCATCAAAGGGGATCTTCGTCCCGAGCCAAAGACACCCATCATGCACTAATGCCAATATTTTTCTCACACAAATTTTATTTGTGTTATTGTACACAAAGTGTGGAACATAGAGCACAATCAACAACCCATCTCACTAAATTCCTACTTCCCACAACAATGGTTCAATCCTTTTTACTCCATCTTCCTCGTAGTAAACATATTTCAGATACATGTTGGGCTTGAATTTTGGATACTTGATTCAATCATTAAGGTCCCAGGCCTCCATGGGCAGTTGTGGCACTATTTCCAGCAATCATGCATCAATCGGTACCTCCTTTGGTAACAAGGGTGTAAATACCTTAAATTTTATAGCATTTGGGTCCCTGGTCACCTTTGAGGTTGGTTTCCTTAGCGACATATAAGGTGGCAATCTAGAGATTAGTTCCACCTTGCCTATGCTGATATCCTCTATTTCGCTGAACACTTCTTGCCCATCCAAATCTTGGGGCTCCATAGGTTGCTTCAACTTATCCATTCTCTACTTAGTTCGTTGTTGTGTGGGGATTTTCCTCAGTGATTTCCTAACCAGATGATTTTGTGGCTTATTCTTCTTCTTGAATGCTGCTACTATAGCAGTAGGCATTTTCCTCGG
This sequence comes from Pinus taeda, assembly GCA_000404065.3. NCBI lineage: Eukaryota > Viridiplantae > Streptophyta > Pinopsida > Pinales > Pinaceae > Pinus > Pinus taeda. The sequence continues at coordinate 237,762 of APFE031665581.1, forward strand.
TGATATTGGTGTAGTGGCATGCACTGGTGGTGTCGCAGTCATAATGGATCCTAGCCCTCGTCTAAGAAAATATTTCTTAATCTCCTCCCAATTCCAACCACACATGCAACAAAATGCTTGGATCACACTTAGGAGAAAATTCACACTTCAAATTCTCAACAAGTGTCTGAATGTGGAGCGGGTGCCATATTTATAACTTTTTCAAATTCAAACTCCTTGATCTCCTTCAAATACTCCTCATAAATGCGAATTTGGTGGAATATTTTCCTAGATGTGCTCCTTAAATGCATCCCCCCCCCTTTTAAGGGAAAGTTCCCTATCAAATAAACTGTAGAAAACCCAATGGTCATATTCTATACAAACTTCATCAGAACCTTCCCTGTAGCACACTTACCCCTTCTTCATCGCAACTTCATCCATTTGTGTCATCCTCCTTAATACCATGAAGCCCTCCCTCTTCGACAAAGTACTTCTTTGGAAGAGTACTTTATAGTCCCATGATTCCCTCCAACTTCTTGTAGAACTAAGACTTTCCTTCATCCATAAGTCATTGCATAGTCCCAGGGATGGAATCTTCCCTATAGATTTCGAATCTATTACCATTTACTCATCTAGCAAATAATTCTCCATTCAGCTTCGTGAGTTGAACTGTGACACCATCTAATATATCCCTGATAATGTATGGTCCTAGCCATGCATCCCGAACATACCAAGGAACTTTGAGAACTTACTATTGTAACCGAGAACCAAGTATCCAATCATAAAAGTTCTCTACTTAATATGTCGATCATGCCATGCCTTTTCCTAGGCTTTCTGTACTTGTTGGTGAAATCCACAAGAAATAAATCTTCGTCCAATGCGAGTAGTTGTTTCAATATCTACTCCATAACATCATTGTCTTCCATATCTATAATGGCCTAAATCCAAAGACTGGGCAATATGTATTCCATAGGAATTACAACTTCATGTCCATACACCAGTCTAAACGGAGTGTTTCCTGCCAACTTCTTGCAAGTAGTCTTGTATACCCATAAAATTACTGGTATGTGCACATCACAATCATTCCTGTTTATGTTGCATACTTTACTTAAATATTTCTCCAAAATATTATTAAATACCTTGACTATTCCATTCGCCTGAGGATGATAAGGTGTGCTTTTCTGATGATGCATATGAAATTCCTTTGTTAGTGCTTCAATAGTGTTTTGCAAGAAACACAAACCTTTATCACTCATCAAGACCTTTGGGCACCAAACCAAGACAATATATACTCAAAGATGGAGTTTACAGCAATGTCTGGACTGAAATCCTTTACTGGTTGCTCTTCAGCCCACCTGGTTAGATAATTGGTCATAGTAATAATATCGCGCACTAGTCTTCCTTCCCAGCAGATTGATCAGCCCAATGATCTCAATCACCCACTTATCAAAGGCTTTCAAGGTGACTTGTGGATTCAGTGACAAATCATCCCTTCTCAACGGTCTTTTGGTCCTCTAACAGACATCGCAAGCACTACGATATTATTTTGAATCCTTGTGCATCGAGGGCCACCATAGTCTCACTCTTAAAATGTTATGTGCAATGGCTTTTCCTACATAGTTTCCTCCCGTGACACCATCATGTGATTATACTAAAATACTATGTCTTTCATTCTCAGGGACATATCTGTACAATATCTTGTCAGGGCCCATTTTATACAAATGTTCGACAATCAAAGGAACATTTGCAGCTCCGAATATGAGTTCTTTCTTCTATTGAGACATTATGCTCAGAGGCTACTTGAGTAGATAAAAAGTAGATGATATCAAAAAAATGATCATCAGCAACCTGTACTGTAAAAGGCTATGGATTAGGCAGTCCTTCTTCAATGTTTGTTGGTTCTTCTCCATTCTCGATTGTAGATAAGTGATTTGGTCCAATGTTCAATCATCCTAGATTAACTATTACCTCAAAAGCATAGTCTTTGAACAACAATAGCGACATGCAGATCTCCCCCCCCCACAATATAGGCTTGTTCACCAAGTACTTTAGTGTAGAATTGTCTGTGAACATCTTGAAGTGCGCACCTAATAAGTAATGCCTGAATTTTTGCAACGCGTACACCATAGATAAGCCCTCTCATTCTGTTGTGGAAAAATTTCTTTATGCCTTAGATAAATTTCAAATCACAAGTAAGATAGGGTTATGAAGATCCCCTTCTCTTAGATACGCTAAGACAACCCCAAAATATATGCACAATGCATCTACATAGACTTGAAATTCCTTGTTTCAATCTGGAAACACTAGAATCGGTGTAGTGACCATTTTCCCCTTAAAATGTCGAGGCTCTTCTAACATTAATCATCCCAACCAAAGCTCACATCTTTCATTAGTAAGTTTTCCATCAGCGCAGTGATATGTGTGTATGCCTTTATGAATTTTTGATAATAATGAGTATGTCTTAGTGTCACGCATAGATACTTTATGTTCCTCGGTGGATCCAAATTGATAATAAAAACAATTTTGGCAAGGTCTACTATCGACTCTTATTTTCTGACATGTCCCAATAATATTCCATATGGTACACAAAAAATGCACTTCTTCATTTTCAACGAAATATGATATTTTCTGTAGGTATCTAACATCAAGTGTAGACTCGAAACATGCTTCTTTACCAGTCCAAAGATTATTTATTCATCAAAGTAAACCTCCAAAAATTTGAGGATGAATTCCTTAAATGTTACGACAACAACTTTCGAGAATATCACAGTTGCATTTTTCAATCCAAATGACATGATTATATACTGAAATGATCCCCATTTAGTAGAAGCAGTGGTCTTACTTGTATCCTCCAGTGTTATCTTGATTTGATGGTACCCTAAAAACCCATCTATGAAGGAGTAGGCCTTCTCTCTTCCAACATTCTCTAAAACTTTGTTAGTGAATGGTGTTGGAAATGGATCATGTATGCATGCATCATTCAACTTTCTTAAATCAAAACAAATCCTTATTTCTCCCTTATTCTTTTTCTCCTACACTACCATCGGACTCACCCATTTAGATTCTTCCATAGGGTCAATTATTTCGGTTGCAAGCATCTAATCAAGCTCATGCTTCACCTTTCCCTTGTATTTTGGGTTTAGTCTATACAATCATTGTTTTACCGCTTCAAATTTGGCTTCAAAGTTATATTCAGTATGCCTAGATAGCCTACAATGCATTTCATCTCAAAAAAAATCATCGGAAATAGATCATGGTACTCATGCAGTAATTTAGTGACCTTACCTATTGTATCCTCATCCCTGTAATCATTGATGTGCACAAACTTGGGCTCCGCTTCTAAACCTATATTAACTTGCTTAATCTTAATAGGTTACGATATGTCAGGTATCTCATCTTTTGGTCCCACAACCTCGCATTTTCCTTATGATTTTGGGATGTTGATGTTGCGTTGATCCTCCTCACCTTCTTCCGCGATTATATTATAGCATTCTAGAGCATGTTGCAACTGCACATTCTAGTCAAGCTATACCCAAGTCGTAATCTCTTTTAGTGTCTAAAAAATTGTTGTTTTGATCTCCTAAAGTGCATAATCTATACACTGAAACCCATATTCAAAACTAAAATTCAGTAGGAAGCTTTATTCCATATCATACCAGTCAGCAGTGCCATGGCATAGCTCCATTTTTAGATACAAATTCATTGGTATTACATCCAAAGTATGATGAAATATGTGTACCCACTCTGGTTGAGGTTCTTCACCCCATGCTTTAGCCCAAGGAGACAAATGTTCTCAAGGGAAATCCTTGCCATTGTACTTCTCTGTGAGCCTTGTGTTTTCATAAGCAAACATGAGCCACATCAATCAGTGATACTCCTTCCAATCTACGATATCATGTTTATGTGTGCCCCACCATCGCACAGGCATGGACCTCAAATCTATATCCAAGGCTTGGAATCATTGTTCTTCCAATACGCCCCTTTCAAAATTACCAATAAATACACTGATATCACCTGTCCCATCATAATGTGGAAAATTACGTACCTTGGTTGATATGTAGCGAAGAGATTTTGTTAGTCTATTACAACATAGAATTTTGGTGTACAAAGTGTAAAGTGGAGGGTCACTATAAGGACCAGTTTCCTATTTATCATGATTGTTTGGCTGTTGGAGGTCCCAATTATTTGAAGTCAGAGCCTATGTGAGTATTTCATACCAGCGAATCTAGATACCCAACACCGGGAAACTTACCAACCACGTCTAGACATAGTAACAATAGATAGATTGAAATCTCTTTCTTGATTCTATGGGTAGTGGTGCACGACCATTCTTAGTTGGTGGAGGTGTAGGTGTAGGTGTATGAGGTGGGGGTGGAGTGGGTGGATGGGGAATCCCATAAGTGCCTTGATTATTTGACTGCAACAAACCTCTAGGTGTGCTAGGCTTACTCCTTTCTTTTCTGCTTTCTGATTCGCCCAATAATGGACTATACTCACCCTTAGCAACTCTATCATGGTCATTTCTAAGCCATTTTCTTCTTCACGTAGATCTTGTTTGACTTCTATTAAACATCAATTCTTAGGTAGTACACCCTTTTCACATAACAACATCTTAATCTAGAGCTTTAAAGAATTCAGATACTTACCTTGTGGACTTATGAAAAATCGGTGCTCAAATTCATTGTAGGATACTGATGTGTCAATTGTGAATTCAATAATAAAGCCTCTAAGAATACTATCGATCCAATAGTCAATAGCTCTTTTGACCTTATTTTCGGTCTCCTTAATTCACTTAATCAACGCTAGGGTCCACATAGTAGGATTGTTTTGTTTCCAATAGGGCTCTTTTATGACTAGATTTGAAATCCACTCATGTAGCTTGTTAATGAATGATGTGAAAAATATCTTGTGTTGTTCCATATAGATATACCTCTATAACCACCTTTTTATCAACTTGCGCAAATTTCTATTTTCCTCTGTTGAAAATTCATGCAACTTCAGATCTACCCAATCAAGGATCTCTTTTCTTGTCGGTCACCACATCACACATCCCTAAGATAGATCCCAGTCCCGACAATGGAACCATTTATTGGCTTGAGGGATTTAGACCTAGTGTTGGCTTATTGGAGCCTAACCTAGGTTTGGAAGTGTTCTAGCCAAATAAATCCCACACTTCCGGTCCCTTCAGCAACAATCCACAAAGTGCAGACTGAAGTCTCACTTGAGGTAGTATGGGAGGGTGCTGGAACTAGGTTTCTGCACCCTAGGGAGTCTTAATGTGGTTTGGAGGGGTCACAAACCCATCGGTGCACTTGCACTACGCTACACAGTTTCCTGGCCCTTGCATAGCTCTACGACGAGGTACTTCCTAGATCCCTTATTATTATTGCGGTTATTATAGATTTGATCTAATTCTTAGAGTCTTAATAAAGAATTCAATAGTTATAACCAATGCGCACAACCATGAATCTTAAAGATATGCATACAACCATAACACAAGAGTAAACATACAAATCTGCGACCAGATGCACAATAATTTATAAACACTTATCTTTATCAATCTTCTGTTTCAATAAAATCCAATTCCGCCCTGCGCACTCAGCTACAGGGATCCACGCACATAGCTACGGACTCTACCAGGCCTTTGCGCACACAGCTGTAAAGCCTTCTCTAACCACTATAAACCTTGACACCGACCTATAGACTCAGATCAAATATTGCATTCATAAACCCATAGTACTCAGATCAGAACCAAAAAGATACCTTCTACCCTTAGAGCCTTGCTCTATTTATACATTCCCATGGTCCACGGACCACGGGCAGGCTGACTCACTTTCTATTATCTTACACTATTTTTGGGAAGAAAACCCTTTGACTTAACCCATTACAATTCACGCTCCGCGCACTTCACAGAACTTTTACCACATCAATACCCAAAATTGTGGGCTTTAAGCCCCAAACCATTACACGGGGGATCTGCTACCCAACAGGCCCCCAACATAATCATCGTGACACATCCTGAGTCAGTCAACTGGTGTGGTGATCTCAACGTGGAGATCATCGGGAAGCTTCTGCACTTCGCTTACCTCTGCAACACATTCTTTTTCCATCTGTTGTACCCATTGTGTGCAAGCCTTAGATGCATCATTATCAGTTTCACTTGCTTGTCTAAGTTTGTATACTGCTTGCATGTGTGCTAGCTTTCCCTCAATGTTGGTGGTGACCGTGAATGCCTCATCAAGCCAAGGCTGGATGCGTTCTTTAAGCACTGCTTCATTCTGGTGAGCGGCATCGACTTGTGCCTTGAGAGCCTGGGCCTCCCTCATCTTCACCAATCGTTGAGTAATAGCAACCATCTGTGTAGTCCCCCAGACATTATCATAGGCCTACTGTAACTCCCATGCTTTTGTCTCTAACTGCTGTAATGTTGGGTCTTCCTGTAGTGAAGTAACCATCATAAGTGATTGATCTAACAAGTCGGTGCACTCCTACATGGCAAGTGCTATTGCCTCCCACCAAAATTGAATGGCATGTTGCTACTGTTGTCTAACCTCTGGTGGTGTAGAGGGATGTGCCTTCAGTCTCAGCTCCGTGATCTGCAAGTCAAGGTCCAACTAGATCCTTGTTGCTTCTTCCTTCACCTCGTGGAATCCACTGGCCAATTTGTGGATCCGTATTACCCGTTGGTAAGTCTACTATAATGTCGAGTTCAGGGACACGACGACATGCTTCCTCGATGAACTACTTGAATTGGTGAGTCTGAGCTACTGCTTCACCACGTTGGAGGCTCAACTACTCAAAATTGATCCGCTATTCACTGAGCATCTGTACAGCATGTCCTTCCCTAGTGCGGAGTTCTGTCATGGCTCCATCCTGTAGCCGGTATAATATCTTGCGCAGAAAGGCGGCCAAGTTTAGTCCAAGGCCCTTAAGCCGAACTATCGCAGTTGTGTCTTCTGCATTATCCACTGTCAGTGCCCCCTCTAGCAGCACGCTGATATTAGCCATTTTGGCTTGCAGCAACTGCTCGGTTGTTGATGTACCTGTGGTCCTGTGGGCAATGACCATTCCCTACAGTGGGGCCCACACTTGAAGATCTTGGATTTGCATCCTGAGCACCCCCAACACAGTTTGTTGCTCCATCACTGCTTCTTGAATCACTTCCCTAGTGGCTTCGTGAACTGCTTCGCTAATGTTGTATAGGTCACCCTTCATCAGTGTAATAGGCTTCCCCTCCAACTTGGAATCCTTGGTATTCTTCCATGGCCCAGCATGTTCTGGGATGCACAGTTGTTTCAATTGTGTTGAGGTGGTGCTTAGGTCCATGCCCTTCGTTGTTGCATCTGTCCCCTATTCTGTTGTTATGTCTAGCCATCTTTCTTCCTATGTCATAGTGGCCTTGGCTTCTATAATCTTTTCCGTGGTGGCCTTCGCTACCTCCCGAGACACCGGTACTTCTGCAGCTAGTTGTTCATTCTGGTTTTTCTGGGCTAGCCACTTGGTAGCAGCCTTTTGCTTCTGGATCTATATTTCATCGTGCACTACCACATTTGGTGTGTGTTATTCCGATGGCCATGTATCGACCATTGCAAAAAAAACGTCATATATGGCGATAAAGGGGAGTGTGGTCCACTTCTGCTCTAGATCCCTACAGGACCTAATATATAAATTGCACATATCCGCTTTAAAGTCTGCAAAGTTCTTCAGATTATCGTATACTAAGGTAGACAGGCGTGACTATTTGTTGATCCATAGTCATATGCTTGCCTCTGTTAGCACCCAAAATATCTTGGTTTCTCTGATTTGTGTAGCATCCTTTGTTACCCACAGCAATGTGTATTTTGTTGCGTCTAGCCATTCCTAGTCAAGGGAAGGAAACTGACTATCCTCAGGTAAATCGCCATTAACCATTAGGATGGATAAGAGAAACCAGGTGTAGCAGAAGCTCTTACCCTATTCTTAGGCCTCCCTATAGTTTTTCAGAAACTCGTCGCAGAGGAATTGCGCCCAGTTGAACTGTACCCCTTCTACGCATTGCTCGGCCAGCACGATGACTGTGGATGGTACCTTGTTGCCCCTGCATTTTCTCATCACCTTTCTTGCCAATAACTGGGTAGCTACACGGACCCCTTTTTTTGAATACTAGTAATAACATACCCCCTCTACTTCTTTTCCAGCTTATATTTCTTTTTCATAGCCTCTACAACTGTCAAGTCCCCACCAGGGCTAGCAATTTCCATGGGGTCCCTTCCCAAATAGGGAAGTCAAGAAATCCTATGAATGAGCTCCGTCATGATGGGAATGGGATCCTCTAGCCACAAGTACCCATCATGCACTAGGCAAAGCAGTCGTCTGATAACGAATATTGTAATTGGGGGCAGATGGAGGTGGGGAATTGAGAGGAGGTGGAGTAGCCTAGCCTCCTCCACCCTGTTTAGCCATGCTCGTGGATGCAGAGTGGTAACCGCCCCTTCCGTGCTTTGTTCCATCAGCTCGCTAGTTCCTAAATGCAGGAACTTCTTAGTATCCACGAGGTCCCAGTCTTCAAAATTTATAGTGGGCATGTGACCTATAGCGGTACCTTCAAATAGAACCCCTTCAGGGAGGAACGAGGTGTTCAGTGTGCTTGTCACAACATCCAAATCTTTAGGGACCTTTACCCTCCCTTTCTGCGGAGGGATGTGCTTGGGTAGCTTCGATATGGCACGTACTGGCTAGATGTCTTTTTCTATCTCTTACTATGGTTCCATTTCTTCGACATAGGTTGGAGGGTCCTCTTCCTCATCGTCACTTTCAATATTAACCATTTTACCTTTTTCCTCCATTGACAGCTTACTGAACTAGGGTTTCCATGGAGACATGCAGACTAGTCCTGCTACTTGCGGGTCCTTTTTTGGGCCTTGGAGTCTGGGGTGATTTAGGTATTTCTGGTGTATCACCTACCGGCGGTGTAGAGCTTTTGGAAACTCCCATGGTTTTTGTCATTATTCTTATCAGAGACTCCTGTGTATCCTTTGGCAATGCTTCAAACCATGAACTTTCTTTTATAGTTTCCAAGTTCATTAGGTTCCTACTCGTTGGATAATGCCTCAATTTAAACATGCCAAGGGTTGTTTGGTGATGGGCCACTTGTTCTTTATAGGCCTCTTTGAATTCAAATTTGACCGTTCCCCCCTTTCGTGGCTCATTAATGCGATTTTGGCAGTAGATCCTTTCAACCCTAGTAAGACCCTATGTCTTAATTTCCTGTTGTCCACTCCTTGGTTTCTTAAATTGGACATGTTGTCATGAAAAGTATCTACAATGGTCACCTTCCATCCTACCCATGTGGCAGCGCAGTCCCTTATACGTGGACGCATTTTGTGCTTCATACTAATTTTGTGCTCCACGTCTGAGCCACGCAACTCCCCTATAGACTCCTTTATAGTCCCGCACCCTCTTCCAATTTCTTGCAGTGTTGAGATTGGGCTTCCTACGGATATTTAGGTGGTCGCACCCCTGGTGCGAGGTTTCGATTTTCTTGCTAGCCCAGGCCACGGGCACCTTTCAAGTACCTTTGTATCCAGTAGCGCATCACACTCTTCTATGTATGGTACACTCCCTTGTTTAGTAAGGTGCGGTTTGAGCCACGATAGTAGGGTCACAGCTCGCTACAATGTAGTAGTAGGGTCAGCCAGGCCCGGTCTCCTTATTCCTAGATTCGCACACTCCGATTTTGCTACTCTGGTTTTCATTTTGTTGATTTCTTTGTCCAATATCATGCTTTTCCTCCTCAGCCGTGCCCATTCTTCATTGAGTTCGCAATGTTTCAACCCCCCTTATCGAATGGCTTCCTGTAACTGCCAAATTCTTTTATCCAAGTTCTCGTGTCCAATCTGAACTGCTGGGGTGGTGGTCGGGAGAATTCTCTTCGTCTTCCTAGTTTCATCTTGTCTGGTCGCTGACAGGGTCATCTTCGCACACCTATTTTTGCATATGGTCCTATAGCCCCATCGAACCCCTAGTACGAGCAAATTCCAATTGGCTTGTTTTATCTGATGAAATCTGTTGAGGATCCCACATGTTTTTTCGAATGTTCAATCGTGAATGCCTAGTGGAATGCATCACCTTTCCTACTGCCGATTTGGGTTTTGATTTTTGATTCTTAGTTGGGGAGATGATTGCACAACATATGGCTACATCCCTTGCCACAGGTGGGTGCACAATTCGCTTCATCCTTAATTCCCATATCACGTTCGCGTTGGGGACCTCCAAACCATACACGCAACTAGCTTCTACATTTCCACCAGTTCCACCTAGTCTTTTGAGGTGTACTCCACCCTTGTGTAGTTGTCGTGCACAACACCCCATTTTGCACGTCGTTCCGCTTCTGCTTTGTTATTGTATTTCCATAGTGGTTTATGAATTCCTTCCCATTTGTTGTGCCATCATCTGATGGTAGTTTCCTTGCTTCAGTTATCATGCGTCACAATGATCTAATCATCATATCACAATTTAGTGTTGCCACTGCATGTAATTAGTTCTACCATCACTCTATTTCTTCATTTGAATCTGACATGCAAGAACTGTAGCGCTCCCATGAGATTCTTCCGTCTGCTGTCAGATTCATCTAATCTTGGTCTTATGCCATTATCTGGTAGATGTAGTCTAGTTCATCATCACTATTCTCATTGCGTACAGGTTTAGTGTAGCGCGCTCATTTGGCTGGGTCCAGTGGAACTATTACACAGAGCAACTTTTTCTCGAATATCATATTCCATATTTTTAATTTGATGACCCCATTCATGTCCATGGCCTAGTCTATTCCTAGCCACGCAAGGTATGGATTAATGTCACCAACAATTTCTATTACCTCAAAGTCTATCTATGTACTTACACCTTCAATGTCCACTATCACCCCTTGCAACCTTCCCATGGGTAAGATCTTTTGTTGATTTGCGATCTGTAATTGAATAGGAGACCACTGTAGTGTGGGCCTACCCATGCATTCCCACGTCTCTTTTGGTAACACATTCGCATCTGACCCCAAGTCTAGGATGACCTAATCCATCTCATACTCACCAATTTGCGCTGTCAATCACATTTCCTGCCCAGTGCACAAAGCATGCTTTTCAAGTTTCTGGACCATGCATGGCTCACCTAACCTATGCACCTAGTGATCAACTCTTGTAATCCCTTAACTACCTTATTGTCACATATTAGCTTCATATATGTCTCTAATGGGTAGTAAGCATAGAAGGATCCATTCCTAACTCAGGCTGATCCTTAGTACCTGAAGTAGAGGCCTCCACGAAGCTCTTCCTAGATTCCTTAAACTTTTCCTTCACGCATTCCAACTCAGACTCAGGTTCTTTTGTAGGAACCTTACAAACCCACGAATCTTCTTTGGGCTGCTTCCTCTTATCTTCCCCTATAGTCGCGTCGCTTCTGAGTACCATGTTTACGCTGGGGTCTTCTTCATGAGGTTCATTGGTCATCATTTGGATGTTATAGGTTGGAGTAGGTTGTAGTACCCCTTTCTCATGCATCTGAGTAACCAACATAGGAAAGTCTACCATCTCATGATCAAACTGCTCACAATACATACAAGATATTCTAGTGGGGTTAGTACAGTCATGCGCGTAGTGCCCATGTCCTCCATAATTGTAGTAGATTAATTGTCCACAACCTCATTCGGGTCCCATTCATCCTCATCCCTATCCTAATCCCTGGAACCTACCATACACTATTGCTGTAGATGGATCCTAACCTCGCACCTCGCTCTGCATCTTGTAGGTAGGTGTTCAATCCATCAACAATTCATAACTCTGATACTTTCATTCATTGTGGGCCACCGATCTAGAAAAATTGAAAAATAGCTGCTAGGGGATCTGTGTAAACTTCTATAATAGATGATAGTTGTTCATCACGTGCTTTCTTCCCACTTGACGGATCGCACACCAGAGTGTGGGTGCCGCACTTGGCCTTGCTTGTGCCTCTGGTCTCAATGGAATTGGTCCCCCCCCCAACCAAATAGTTCTCGAATACCAGACAATGATCCTTATCGTGGCCCTAGCTTTTACATTTTATGCATCACAACTCTTCTCCAGCTTCTAGCTGAGGTACCCTATCCTATTTCAAACTCTGCATCTCTAAGCATAGGATTTGTAGTTGCACATGGATCTGTTGGATTCCCAACCTAGGATCCTATATAGGAGTTTCATGCAACCTCATTGCTATTTCCAATGCTTCTGCCTGGGTTGAAAGCTTCTGCTATGATCACACCATCCTTAGATGTAGTGTCAAAGATGCCACAAACCATGCATGGTGCTGCACATCCATCAGTGTCATGTTAGCCTCACAGATCGTGCTCTTCAGTCTTTGATCCAGATCTCAAGGTGTTATTCTTGGCAGCATCGCAATATCCTTGATCTAATGATCGACTGCGTCTATGATTTTGGCTGGCTAAATTCTTTATTTAATGCAATCTATATTTTCGCTATTCTGATATTCAGATGATCATTCAAGTGCTTGATATAACAAGTCAGTGCATGGTCCTGCAATTCACTTACCAAGGTGGCCTTCTTAATGTTATCATCCATAACTCTGTGCGCTTCCCACACTGCTCTTACTATGAACCAAAACTAATTGAGATCTTCTCTCCCTTCCCCTCTGAATATAGGAAACTTAATCATGCTCGCCATGCTAAACCATTAGTTTGGTGGAGGTGGTGTGGGAAACGATGGGGCTGAAGGAGGTGACACAAGTGGTGGTGTTAGCGGAGATGATCGTTGTGGAATGCATTGCCTTATCAAACTGACTGCACTCCTTGGAGAAGCACAAGTGTGCTCTCCCTCATCCTCTCGTAAAGGAAAAATTAAAGGATTGTTTCCTAACCCTTCGATACCCTTGTAGGCCCTCCCACTCTGTGTCATTCCACTCATTAATGAATTTGCATCACCCATTTTTCACATAACAACATCTTAATCCAGGTATTCAGGGATTTGATGTACCTACCTCGTGGTTCCTTGAGAAAATGCCACTCAGCTTCGTTGCAGCTCACGGTTGTGTCTATCACAAACTTAGTGATAAACCCTCTTATGATCTGAATCAGCCAATGATCTATTGCCTACGCTATTTTATGTTCAGATGCCTCTAGCCTGCGCACCAACCCTGGAGTCCACACTAATGGTTGATCAAGTTTTCACCTTCCATGACTATCAGCTAGTCTTGCGATCCAATCATACAGTTCTGATGAGAATGTCGTGAAGAAGATCTTATGGATTTCCATGTATATGTGGCAATTTAGCCACCTATTCTCAGATATTTGTGAAGTTTTGTTTTCTTGTACCACGAACTCATGAAGCTTCTAATCCAACCACTCTTCAATCTATTTCTTCATAGGGTTCCAGTGTTCCGACAACAAACATCCCTTAGGCAGATCCCGGTCCTAGCAATGAAACCATTTGTTGGCTTATTAGGGCTTGACCCTGGTTCGAAATTTTTTTAGCCAAACAAATCCTACACTCCCGACCCTTTCAGCAACAATCCACGAAGCACGGACTAAAGTCTCACCCAAGGTAGTATGGGAGGGTGCTAGGACCAGATTTCCGCACCCTAGGGATTTCTTGATGAGGTTTGGAGGTGTCGCTAACCGATCGATGCACTCACGCTATGCTGCACAGCTACCTGGCCTTCACATAGCTCTGCGACGAGGTACTTCCTAGATCCCTTATTATTATTGCAGTTATTATAGATCTGATCTAATTCTTAGAGTCTTAATCAAGCATTCAATAGTTATAACTAGTGCACGCACCCATAAATCTTAAACATATTCATAAAACTATAACATAAGAATAAACATACAATCTGCGACCATATGCATAATCATTTAGAAACACTTATCTCTATTATTCTTTTGTTTCAGTACAATCCAATTCTCCCTGCACACTCAGCTGTAGGGCTTTGCGCACATAGTTCCGGACTCTACTAGGCCTCTACGCATGTAGTTGCAGAGCCTTCTCTAACCACTATCAACCTGTTGAAGCCCGAAAAATCGGGTCTACAACAAGGGGGATACCCGCCCAGTCCGGACCTTGGTTGGCAGCTCCTTATCCATTTGGTATAGCGGGTCCGACTGGGGATATGGGACCAGTTTCCAAATTTATGAGTGTGCGTGTGTGTGTATAATTTTATGTTTATGATCTAATGGTTCCTAGTTAAGATATTCTAATTCTAATTTTAATCTAATGCTATGCTATTGTATTCTAATAAACAAAAACATCTAAGTCTATACTAACCCGGGGTGTGATTCTTCTATTATGCGATCTAAAAAGATTTCAGATAACAACTGGTATTTAAAGATCATTCAGCTATTATGAGAAAAGAATTCAATAAAGATGAACTACTTCGTATAAAAAAGTTAGATGAAATAGTTGTGAAAAACATATCGCATAATGAGCTATTCATACATTAAGCATAAATAAACAGCTATCATTGTACAAAAGTTCCAAATGATAAATCAGGCATTCACACATTAATATATAAACAACTAAAACCTGAATATCACTTTAACACATAAGCATAAATGGTTAAGAGATAAAAGTACCATATATAACTAGTCCTACTCATGAGCTTCAAGCGACAATGATTTATCTCTCCTTGATCTAACATCCACTAAGAGTACAGAAGTGCAACATCAGTAGCAGAAATTAAATGCAAACATCAACAAATCTTGTTCCATTCATTCATCAAAACCTCCTCGGAGGGTGCAAAAGTGCATGTTTTGAGGACAAGTTTTTGACAAATTTCTAGACCCTTCTCTAAATGCATGAGAAGGGTTTAAATACTACTAACTAAAACTAAAAATAACTTATTACAAAAATTCAGGATGTGGTTTAAATGACCGTTCTTTTTCGAAGAAAAAAATAAAATAAAACTATTTCTAAAATTAAATATAACATCTAACTATTTCTATATTTTCTCCTTAATATCACAAGCATTCAACATTTGCTTGAGAAGGGTCGGTTGACCGACTTCAGCTTATAATTGTGCTGAGAGAATGGAATTAGCAAGATATGGCGCCATCTTTTCGGCAGAATTGATGACGTATTTGGGAATCATCCGCTGACTATGTGACTTTACCATGTATGCCCAGTATTACTCCCAATTTAACTTGATTAACCCTGAAATTGCTTCTACCTTTTCTTTAGCTTTCTGTTTCTAGTGTCGCCTCTTGCAATTTTTTGGGGTTTTCAAGTAACTAAGCAATTGGAAGCTTTCCTTTTTGAGCAATTTTCTCAGCGATGTGCGATTAGCGCTAGGCGCTAATCGCGCATCGAAAACTGCCTCTGTTTCTTGATTCGGGCTTCCTTGATGCGTTTTTCGCCTTTTGCGCCTTTTGGGAGATATAAATCTCAAACTTTGTGAAGAAAATGATTCCGTAAGCTCTTGACTTGAGTCTTCAACTATTCATTTCTGTTATCAACATTGTCCATGTATGTGAGAATTTGGGGCCTTGCCGCTATCCAGTGCAGGAATGAACGAGCTAAATCTGTAACTGATGTTTCAGCCAACCTTGATGGGCCTGTAGTAGCTGCAAATCCATTACCTTAGGATTCTCTTCCCCAAGAAGATTAGGTGTGTCTTCCCAAATGGAAATTGGACTCCTGCCTTTCTTCCTCATAGTATCCTGCATACTGCTTTGTATAACCTTTTGTTCTTCGTTCCTGCAGTTTACAAATGAGGTGAAAGTAATGATAAAAATAATGGCAGGAAAGATTTAAATGCCAAAGATATGAAAAAACACGCCACCTTACGTGAACTGGCTCTTTGATAAACACAAAACCATATTTTATTAACAACTGGCATATAACTCATTAATTAACATTAAAGCGCGTGACCAACTGTTGGTTTATGGAAAAAGTTTTTCTTGAATATTGAGCCAGGAAAATCTACGATGGAATGATTCTGCGATTTGCATCAGTATCGCAGATCACAGCATCGTATTATCGCAATATCACTGCATCACATTATCGCTGCATCGCAAGGTCGCAAGATCGCAATATCGCACGATCACAAGATCGTTTTATGTGTTTTTGCGATATTCGATATGCGATCTCGCATATCGGTGATTTTGATGTTTTCCAACGTGAGTGCTTATTGATGCATGCGATGCGATGGATTTTTGCGTTGAAATCTCGCATTTTTTAAATTTTAGCTCGTGAGAAGGTATCTTATCATTATTTGTGTGATGCGGTATTTCTTAAGGAGTGACTTTATTTTCTTCACTATGGAACTTAAGATTTTTAGATTTTTCAAAGGTATTTTCCTAAGTTCATGATGGTAAGCTTTATCCAAAAGGAAATATAAGCACTAATTGATTTTTTTAAATTTTTGACTGAAGGTCCCCACTTATTTAGTATTAGCAATAGCACTATATAAGGAGGGGGGTTGTTTGTGGCCACAACAATTGGCGATTCACTTGGAAGAACCAATTATCTCTGTTTTTCTATTGAATTTTATAAACTTCCAAAATAGAAAATCTTTCAGAATGCTAAACTTTATTATGGAAAGATAAAGTACATTATGCTCTAACCTGTTAATGACATTTTGTTTCAACTATTTTCAACTTTGATTATTTACTCCCTCCAGCTAGTCCTTGTATTTACATCAGTCATTACTTGGTCTATAAGGATAAAACAAAGTCTTCTCTATAAACCAGTTTTAAATATGCTCATTTGTCGTAGGTAGAGCCTCTGTTGCCAGCAGGTGTTTATAGCCTCGACAGGGTTACCTATTACCCAATAATGATCATGTATCCTACTTAAAGCAACCTACAACTCTCAAAGAAGAATCCACATCCACACTTATTGCTTTGATTTTCTTTTTACTCTTAAAGAACAATGCCTTAGTTTGATAGCCAATTTATGACACAGTCATTCACTTGATTTATAACTTTGTTGAACAAGCTGGCTCGTGATGAGACCCCTTGCCTTTTGATTGCAACAATCTTGAGTCATTTCCATGTTGTGGTGTGTAGTATTTGACAAAGTCAACAAGTTATAATATATGTGATTATGATAAGCCGGCTCGTGATGAGACCTCTCATTCTTCAAGATGAAGTGTATCCTTGGATTGTTCCTTTGAAAGTTGTGATTTCCTTAGCAAGGAGGAAGTCATTGTTTCCTTAAGATAGCTCTGGATGAAAATAGTAGAGTTTTTGGAATAGTTGTTCTGCAGAGCATCTTTATTTTGTTATTGATACCTTTCATTGCACTGATATAAAACAATTTTTTCACTAAAGGTTGTTTTCATCAAAATTTATGAAGTTGAAACTAGTATCATATCTAGGCTAGAGTCTTTAACTGTATCTTTCAATAATAAAGATCAATTTTCCAAAAGATTTGCTATTTATACAAGCAAAAAAATAAAAATCTGAAAGAGAATTGGTATCTTATTTGTAAATGCCTAATGTAACCATTCACAACTGGTTTTATTATGAAAAGAAAAATAATTACTCTACAAAATAGAAGAATAATCTTCTATGGAAAATATTTCTTGAGTATTTGTCCGTTAACAGGCAAAGAGTCTCTTTTACCTGCTAAATCCTGTAACATAAACGTTGATGGACCTATGACTTCTACAATTTGAAAAGGACCGAGCCACATTATTTGAAATTTTGTATGTTTCCCTTTATTTTCATGAGCCTTGTCCCATTTTAAAACTAAATCTTCTATCTGAAAATCTTTTCTGGTCATTATGTTTGAATCAAAATAGGATTTTACTAGTGCTTGATGATGAACATGGGTTTTCTTAGCCCATTCTCATTGTTCTTCTAATTTGATTATTTCCATTTGTCTTAGCTGTAAGGAGGAAGTTGGTACTTCATCAATGTATTGAACTAAATACAAAGAGGGAATTGCTAAATGAGTCGGAAGAACCACTTCTTTCCCATAAACTAAATTAAAGGGAGAAGTGCCGATGGAAGCTTTTTGCGTTATTCGGTCTGCCCACAAAGCATATATTAAAGACTTATGCCAATTTTTATGATTTTTGTCAACTGTTCTTTTGATAATTCTGATTAGGTTTTTATTTATAGACTCAGCTAATCCATTGCCGTGTGGGTAGTAATTGGCTGAATATTTAAGTTTGAATCCTCTTTTAAGTGCAAATTCTGTCATTGCATTTCTAGAAAAGTATGATGCATTATCAAACATTAAAGCGGAAGGCAATCCAAACCTGGGATTATGAATTGATCTATGAACTGAATGATATTTTCAGCGTTAGCCGTCTTGAGTGGAACTGCTTCTACCCACTTAGTAAAATAATTTGTTGTTGTAAGGATATATCTATGCTGTTTAGAACAGTGAGGAACAATCTCACCTATTATGTCCAATCCCCACTGACTGAAAGGTTGCTCAATGTTAACTGGATGTAGTGGCAAGGATGGCTTCTTTTGTCTCCCAGCAGTAGTTTGGCAGACTTGACATTTCCTCACGTATTTCTGTGAGTCTCCGAATAACGTGGGCTAGTAATAGCCTGTGCACAAGATTTTATGTGCAGTAGCATCTCCAACATAGTGTCCACCTGCTAGCCCATCGTGGAGTTCCTGCAAAACATTTTCCGCTTCAGATTTCTCAAGACATATAAGGAGAACAGAATCATAATTTATTCTAAAAAGAATATCATTTATGAGCTGATATTTTTTGGCTTTCAGCCTTAGAGCTCTTTTCTTAGTATGGTCGAGATGTGAAGGATCATATCCATTCATAAGATAATAAATGATATCGGCGTATAATGACTCAACATTGTTTAGGCTTACCTTGCACATTTGTACCTCTGCAAATGGATTTTGAGAAATTCACGACGCTCCAGCCAACATTTTGCAAAAGCCTTGACATTTTACAATGTTTGCTGGTTTGATTTCTATGTCATATTCTTGTAAGGCAGTAACCCAATTGGCCCTTTTCTCACCCACATCCTTCTGTACTAGAAGATTCCTTACTGCTCGAAATGGTACTATAATTTTAGTATGGGTTTTGAGTAGGAAAGGTCTGAAATATTTGATTGCTTTGAAAACAACATAAGCCTATTTCTCCATATCTGAATAATTTAATTCAGCAACCTGTAAATTTGAACTGAAAAAAGCGATTGGCGCTTCCGCCTTTTCTTGATTTGCTTGAGTGAGTATTGTAGCATATGACCTATCTGAGGAAAATGTATATAAAACAAAAGGCTCTGAAAAATTTGGAGTTGCTAAAGATGGAGCATTAATAATTGCTTGTTTGATCAGGTTGAATGCTTCATGTTCATCTTGGCCCCATTTAAAATTTGAGTTCTTTTTAATCATGGCTTGTAAAGGAGACACGATTCCTGAAAAATCTGGAACAAATCTCTTTACAAAGTTGATCTGACCAAGGAAAGATTTCATGGCTTTTTTGTTGTGAGGTAGGGATATTTCAAAAATCTCTTTGATTCTGTTAGAATTGATGTGAATTCCAGATTTTGACACTATAAATCCTAGAAGTTTCCCTTCACTTAATGCGAAAAAGGAATTTTTCGGGTTGAGTGAAATTCCATACATTAAACAACGTTGGAGGATTTGTTTTAAATATCTAAGATGGTTGCTTCATTTCTTGGAATACACGATTATATCATCCAAATAAATTACTACAGATTTATTGACTAATACTTTGAATGCGATGTCCATGGCTCTCTGAAATGTGGCACCAGCATTAATCAAACCAAATGGCATCTTTCGATATGCGTATGTGCCCCATTTAGTTCTGAATGTGGTCTTTAATTGATCATCAGGATGTACCAAAACTTGATTGTATTCTGAAAATCCATCCAAGAAGGACATTAATTCTAAACCACCACTGCCTGCAATATTTGTGATGAGCCCCAATTTTGGTACAATTTGGGCTCATTTTGGCCTATTTGACTTGCTCAAACCATTCATTTTTATTTGCTTATGCATGCATTTCTTAGTTTATTCATGTTGTTTGTAGGAAGAAGGTTAGACACTTTATCTACGTGACTAATGCATTATGATTCCAGGTTTTGGCATTAAAAAGGAAGCAAGAGACAACGAAAAAGGGGATAAGGAGACAATGAGGTGGCACTGCTGATTTTGTGGAGAGATGTCCACGGTCTTGGGACATTCCTCGTGATTCCCACCAAGAACTCCGAGCTCCAATCCATCTCCCCTCCGAGCTTAAGAAGCAGCCAGCTGTCCTACATGAACAACAGTCATAAACTGTTCTACAGGAACAGTAGTTATGACTGCCCTACAGGATCCGCAATTAGACTCTAGTTGGACAGCCGAGCTCCTAAAATCAAGGGCACTTGGTGGCTCATCGTTTTTGTATAAGTATGAAGGCCTTAGCCTTAGATAGTTGTTGAAACTCTCGTATTGCTATTGTAATTTTGGATCACAGTTCAGTTTTCGTTCCTTTTTGTAAGCCAATTTGGCATGACATCAGATTATGAATAAAGAAGGCAGTTTGTGATCTATTTCTGAGTTTTCTTAGGAGACTATAGCTCTCAGGTTAGGGCCCAACCTGAGAGCCATAGATCCCCTCTGTTGTAGTTTTGTTTCCATTTCATTTCCAGCACTTTAAGTTTTCGTTTGCACATGCAATTCGAATTACAGTTTGGTGATTTGGTTTTCTTATGAGTAGGTAGATTTTGCTTATGGTGTAGTTGTTTCCACTTGTTTAGTGTAGCAGAGGATAGATACCATCAATTGGAGCTCCAGCAAAACGGTTGTTACGGCTCACTGCCATCTCTCTTGAAGATTGGGGTGCAGTCCATAACTAGCCACAAAAAACACGCATTACTTTACTTGATGATTTCTGCAATATAGTCACGGTTTTGATTAGATGCTTCCTTGTCATTCACACCTGCACACATACTTTCATCACAGCCTCATACATATTTCTCTTCGCGTTTTGGATTGATGTTCATTGAATTCATGGCATAAGTAATTTAGGTTGATGCATTTTCGGTTTGGTGACAGTCATAATCATTTGTTTCATTTACACTCCTCTTTCTCGTTCCATTACCATCTCCTCCATCTTGATCACGCATGCAAACATATCTCCTCGACCTTCACTTCGTTTTGTCCTCTCCTAAAGTCTTCCATTCCTCACATAGCTTCATTCCTTGGCCTTTCATCGACATCACTTCAAAATACTCCCTACACCCGGTTCCCATCTCATCCTTCCACTTCTGAGCCATCACCAGCCTGATCCCTACCTCACATATCTCTTCCTACCATTCCATCACTCCTCCATCACTTCAATCCTTCACGGTAGATCATCCTGTAGCAGTTTAGAGACATCCTGTAGAAACCTCTGAGTATCCTGTAGGATCCCCTGCAGACATCCTGTAGGAGGCCATTCACTCGGTTGCTGAGCTTCTGAATGTGGAAAACCTCTGTGGATGGATGCTAAGGGTCCATAGGGACCTCACCTAGCCTCCCCAACCTGTCCCACGCTTTCCTTCCTTCTCCACCCCATCTGCACAACCAAACCCTGATAAGCACAAAATCACAATCGTCCCATCCACTTAAAGGGAAAATACAAAAACATGTCTTTTATGATGCAAGTAGTTTAGATCCATGCATTTTCACTTATCATAGGTAACAGCAGCATTGGTAGAAGTTTCCTTCACGTCATTTGCATTATAGAGGCTAGACTAGTTAAATTAAGGGTTTCTTGGGTTTACATGCTTGGATTTGCTTTCAGTTCACTTTTGTCAAGTAGATTAGTCTTCTTCGAGCTAGCTTTCGTCCATCATTGATAAAGCTTCTTCTGTGAGCCCATAGAAGTTGGCTTGAGCCCTAGCGGACTTGTGCCAGCTGACCAAGTGACAGCTGCGACAAGAGCTAGTACTTGTGCATCCAGCACCGTCGCTTCCAAGTTTGTACGAACTACCGGGTTGATAAAATGAGAGACAGGAAGCCCCAGGAGTTGTAGCATTATTGCTA
>APFE031665590.1:0-82083 GCA_000404065.3 Pinus taeda
CAGGTTCTTCCCTTTGGTCATGTCGATTGCTGATCCACCAATCAGATCCTGACCATTGATCCATGCCCTCTAATCTAATGACTGACAACCTGTTTCGAGCGTGCAACTTACACAGGGATTAATTGCCTGAAAAAGCAATTTCCTCTCTCCTCTGCCATGTGTTGCATTAGTCGATGTAAGGATTTGGGTGGAGCCCATCCTATACCACTTACTGTTTGAGGCCCACCCGAAATAATGCTTACAACCTTCCTTTCGAAATTCAAAAGTTTCACCTGTTTGGTTTATAAGTCTGTCAGGTCCGCCGAATGCCTTTGAGCCTGTTTTAAGTCATTTCTCTTTGTTTATTGCAATACGATGTGTTTCTAAGGGTTTTTTTTAATGTTTAAACCACATTTTCTCTTAAGTCCCATTTATATAAGAATTTGCCTCCTTTTCAAAGGACAAAGGCAAACTTATTTTTGCGATAAATTTTTCATTTGAAGTCCATTTTAGCCCATTCAAGTTGTAGTCAATTCAAAATGAAAAGCTCTAGGCGATGGGAATATTTCCAGGAGCATCCTTGGACTTTCATTTTCCTCTATGAGGAACACTTAGACTTAGAAGTCTATCGAAAATCAATTTTGGATCAGGCATTCACCCAATCTTGGTCTCACACTATTATCATATAGATATAGTCCAAATCATCATCGCTCTCATAATCACAGACTAGTTCAGTATAGCACGATGCTTCAACAGGATCTAGGGGTATTATTACGTGGAAGGATTTCTTCTCAAATATCATCTTCTGCTTCTTTAGGTTGATTATCCCATTCATATCAGTAGCCCATTCAATTCCCAGGAGTGTAGGATAAGGGTTATTGTCATCCACTATTTCTGTTACTTCAAATTCAGTCAGCATGCTTACACCTTCAATATCCAGGTCATCCCTTGCAGCCGCTCCATGGGGATGACCTTCTTTTGATTCATCATCCTTAGCTGAATCAAAGACCATTGCAATGCGGGTCTCCCTATTCATTCCCAAGTATGCTTCGGTAGGCTCGCATCTGATTTGAGGTCTAAAATAACCTAATCCATTTCATATTCTCCTATCTATGTGGTTAGTCTAATCTCCCATCCCATTCTTGTTTTATGCTTGTCAATCTTTCGTACCATGCATGGCTCACTTAGAGCGGTTATGGCGCATCTATTTATAAGCTCTTGTAACCCCTTTATAGCCTTACAATCATGTAGTAACTTCATACAAGTCCAAGAAGGTTGTGGGCATAGAAGGGTCCATCTCCTCATCAGGCTTATCCTTGCTTGCCAAGGTTGAGGCCTCAGCAAAGCTCTTCTTTGCTTCCATGAATGTTTCACTTATGTGCTCCAAATCAAACTCAGCCTCCTTCATTGGAGCTTTATGAACCCATGTATTGTCTTCAGGCTATTTCACTTTGTCATTTCTTATTGTGTTTCCACTCTGGAGCACTATATTCACATTTAGATCCTCCTCGTGTGGTTCAGGCCTCTTTATCTACATGTTCTGAGTTGACGGAGGTGGTAGCGCCCCTTTGTTGTGTATGCTAGCTATCAGTGTAGGACAATATTTTGTTTTATGATCAAATACAGTGCAATAATTGCACAATGGACATATTTGGTTAGTGCAATCACATGCATAGTGTCATGGTCCTCCGCAACTGTAGCATATCAACTGTCCCTGACCTCTGCTCGGTCCTCCTCCACCTCGGCCTCATGTGCACCAGCCCCATGCTCTAGTTAGGGAGCCTCTTTTTGGCCTAAACCCTATAGGTGGGAGATCTATCCATCATCAATTCATAACTCAAGCAATTATGCTCATCATACCCTATCAACCTACAGAAGTCGCACAACATTTGCGATGGTGTATGTACAAACTTCTAAAATAGATGATAGTTATCCGTGGCATGTTTTCCTGTTACTTGGTAGATACTGCACCATAATGCAGGCCCTGCGCTCAGTCCTGCCTGAGCTTCTGGCCTCAAAGGCATTGGTCCTCCTAGTGTAAGGTAGCTCGCAAAGACTAGACAATGATATTTTTCATACCCCTGACTCTTCCATTTCAGACACCATACCTCTTCATGCATGTCTCGTCGAATTGTTATGTCCTGCTTCAAGCTTTACATCTCAAGGAAAATATTTTTCAACTGTGCATGGATCGGCTGAATCCCTAGATTTGGATCCTGCATTGGTGTTTCATTCAGCCTCATTGTGATCTCCAAGGCCTTTTCTTGAGTTGTTATCTTCTGCTACGACAGTGCAACCCTTAAGTGTGGCAGGAGCGAAGCCACAAACCATTCGCAATGTTGTCCATTTTTTATATTCATGTTAACTTCACAGATTGTACACTTCAACCTCTGATCAAATTGATCCCTCTACTAAGTGCATCCATTATGAGTATAAATAGTAGTAAAGGCAATTCACATCCTTGTCTCAATCCTCTTGTTACACCTAATTTTTCACCATTATGAAAATCACCATCATTTTAGATCTATCATTACCTAATGAATTATTCAAGGATTCCCCTACAATGTTGTAAGTAAAACAATCCCAAATACAATAGGAATTATGTATTACATTTCTTAAAACCCTAATTTTAATCACTTGAACAATCTTCCTAGCCATTACCTACCAAGCATAGTTTTGACCATCGTGCCCTGTGAAAATATGTTCTATGTCTTCCATTAAAAACTGCACAAACTTATTAACATGGGTAAAATTAAAAATTGATTTCCTGGAAGCCTTGTTGTAGGAATATTTCCCAACTCAAGGTCTTGAGTGCCTACATACTTGGGCCTTTTCCCTTGGTTCATGAATCAAACTCCCTCTCTTTGTGGAACCCTAATCCCTCCCTTTTTGGATATCATCCCTTAAAAAGAGGATCTCAAACCTCCTCCTCTTGGCCTATAAATTCAACATAGACCAAAGGGTAAAGGAGGACTTTGGAATGTAATCTTGTGCTATTGGATTAGGAATGAAGGCTTGTCATCCAAGCTGGGCGGAGGATTGGAGATCATTGAGAATAGGCTTATATAATCAAGGCTAAGGTTGTATTTCTCCTTCTTGTTAAAAATAAAAAAAGTAGTTGTTTCTTTCCTATTTTCACTTGTTATGATGGTTTTTGCAAAAATACTTGATCTTTTGCATAGTTTATAACTGAATATGGGATTAATATTATGATATGTGCTATGATGTAATTTCCATTCACTCTGTGTTTGACTCTTAATCTACATTATGATTTTATTCATTATTTGTTCATTTTTATGAAAATATTCTCTTGAAGTAGTAAGAGAGAGATTTTGAAAGCATTGATTGGACATATACAAGCATTTTATAGAGATGTAATAGACTCTTGCAAATTTCATATGTCATGCTTCATTTGTAGATTAAGGAAAGGAAGTAGCTATTTGTCTACTTTTTCTAGATTTGTCTTTAAATCTAGGGAGATCGCTCTTGTCCACAAGAGGGATTTGTATGCCATAAAAAATAGGAGACCATACTTATATTAAGTAGATGTTTTTAATATTCTTTAACAAATTCAAAATAAATAAGCAAACTCCACAATTTTTTCGCATTTCAAGAGTTTACTTATGTTTTCATCTTCATTCTCTGAAATTGAAAAATGTCAACCTTTACTTTCTTGCGCTCGTTAAAATTTTGCGTTGAAAGGAATGTATGAGTTTTCTTTTTGTGTCTTTTAAATTTCTTTAAATGTGAAAGTGACATCATTTA
This sequence comes from Pinus taeda, assembly GCA_000404065.3. NCBI lineage: Eukaryota > Viridiplantae > Streptophyta > Pinopsida > Pinales > Pinaceae > Pinus > Pinus taeda. Next base: position 3,745 of record APFE031665590.1, read on the forward strand.
CCCCTTCACTAGAATCGTAAAAATAAAGCAGTGTAGGACCTATCAATCACGACAAGACTGAACCACTCCTTCCTAGGGTTCATTAAAAATATTTCAAATGACTCATTTGAAGGATGAGGTTATAGGAAAAGCATATGTTATCCTCCTTAATCTTGTATGAAAAAGAAGAGGTAGATATTGGAAATAAATATTTATTTTTGTATTACAAAAAGGTAGAATTTCTCTTCAACATGACACTCTATCACCAATATGTCTGGGTTGTGGAATCCATTTCTCCCTCGGCTAAGGTTAACTCATTTAAGGTATTCAATTTGGTCTTTGGGTCTTAATTTTAAGTCAAATGCTTCCGAGTCAAATTGTCGTGTCACTAATATATTCAAGAGAAGTCTAATCCCAGACAAAATTACCTTGCAATTCATAGCCTTCAATTGTGTCGACCATCCTTGAGTCAGTCCTGAATTACTTGAAATTTTTTCTTCAAAACTTGACATGAGTTTTGTGTTGTAGGCCCTCCTATGATGGGTTTCTTCCTATATACTTCAGCTCATTATCTAGGAAGTTGATTTAGAAACCTTATTTAGTACCTTGGATCTTACATGTCTCAATGGCAGGTTTCTAACCTTTGATGAGAGATTATCATCAATGACTCTTGATCGAATGATTCTATGAGTGTTCAAATTAAAACATTTAAGTGCACTTCATATATTATATAGGGGTACCTTGAGAACCATTTTCATTATTAGTGGTTTCTCTCGCACATGTCAACGGATTCACATCATTTACCAGTAATCAAGTTGTTTCTACCATGTTTGACTTTGATACATTCATTCACATGGTTAGATTCATACTATTAATTGATTGAAATGAAGACCGAGACCGTGAATCTAGATTCATCTATCTAGGTTACATGGAGTTTTAAATATTCATGATTATAAAAATGGATCCATATTTAACTTCTACGTCCATATTATATCTACCGTTGACATGGATCTTTGTAAATTTCCATACTGATTCTTTGAGATAATTTTTCTCTGAGTATGGGAATCCCTACCTTAGTGATAATTATATGAAGATATTGTATTATAACCCTTGATTCTTTATTTCAAGCCTCCAACCATGGTCTCTAATCTCAACTTTGGCATGATAAAGTGCTTCAATACTCAAATATCCTTTGTGACTTTACATTTTAGGGGGAAACCTATTACACGTCATTTTTTCACCATTATGGAAATGACTGCCATTTCGGATCTATCGTTATCTGATGAAATAGTCCAAGCATTCCCCTACAATGTTGGAAGTAAAACAATCCCAAATACATCAATAATTATGTATTACATTGCTTAAAAACGTACTTTTAATCACTTGCGCAATCTTCATAACCCTTACCTACGCAAGTGTAGTTTTGACCATTGTGGCCTTTGAAAATATGTGCTTTGTCTTCCATTAAAAACTATGCAAATCTATTAATGTGGGTAAAATTAAAAATTGATTTCTAGAATCCTTGTTGTAGGAATATTTCCCAACTCAAGGCATCGAGCCCGTACATACTTGGGCCTCATCCCTTGGTTCACGAATCAAAATCCCTCTCTTTATGTAACCTAATCCCTCTCTTTATGTTTGTCATCCTTAGAAAGAGGATCTCAATCATCCTCCTCTTGGCTTATAAATTCAAAAAAAACTAGAGTGTAAAGGATATCTTTAGAATTTAAACTTATGTTGTCGGATTAGGGCTAAAGGTTTGTCACCCAAGGGGAGGATTGGAGATCATTGAGAAGAGGATTATGTCATCAAGGCTAAGGTTGTATTTCTTCTTGTTAAAATTTAATACAAGCAATTGTTTCTTTCCTATTTACACTTGTTATTATGATCTTTACAAAACTCCTTGATCTTTTTCATATTTTGGAACTAGATATGGGATTAATATTATGATATGTACTATGTTGAAATTTCCATTTACTCCATGTTTGACTCTTATTCTACATTATGATTTTATTCCTCATTTGTTTTTGTTTATGTAGATCTTTTCTTGAAGTAGTGAGGAAGATCTTTTGAAAGAATCGTAAGGAGATCTACAAGCATTTCGTAGAGAGGTAAGAGAATCTTGCACATTTGATATATCATGTTCCATTTGTAGATTAAGGAAAGGTAGTAGCTACTTCTCTATTTGTTTCGAGATTTTTCTTTAATGAGAGCCACCATCAAGGCCAATTTCATGCATGCTATTATCCATTATATATGTTTGTGTGTGAATCTGATTTTGTATAGAATCATGGTGAGGAACTCCCAATCAACACAATCATATGATCGATTGAGGTTACTTTTCATTAAGAAAGATTTTAGCTTCCTTATTTTGACCATGTGAATACATTATTGAGGAATGGCCACAAAATCTTGAATTCTCCTATTGCAAAAAGCCAAACTTATCCAACAAAATATGAGGGGAGATTATCTTTTTGACATGATTACCAATGAGATTTGACATCATTTTACAAACAAAATTAGATAGTGAAATTGGCCTAAAATCTATGAGAGACAAAGAATTAGTCTTCTTTGGAATTAGAGTGAGGAAAGTAGAATTGATTGCATATGGGATTTGATCAGAAATTAGAACCGCTTCCATCATCTTTACCAATTCCAATTCCATATGATCAAAGAAATGTAGAAATAATTCAATAGTCTAGCCATCAGGTCTAAGACTCTTTTCCTTGGCCATCTCCTTAAGGGTATGAATAAATTCCTCATTAATGATATGTTCATCCATTAAAGAAGTATTTTCATCCTTGACCATTGTTGGAAAGAGTTTAAAAAATCCATCTTTTCTGCCATGTAATCATCCTCCCTTTCCTTGTATTGGTTTTTTAAAAATTGATATGCCAACTCTTTCATATAATTGAACAAGTATTTCCCATATGGAATTTGATTGCTTTGTCTTAGAAGTAGCCCTATGGAAACATTTGGTCTTTTAATTGCCTCCTTTGATCCATGGTAATCTACTTTTATGATGCCATTCTTCCTCCTAGAGCTTAATAATTTTATCTTTCTTGATCACCAAATCTAAGATAGCCTAATGTTGATGTTCATAGAAGTATCTTGGGAAAATCAAATCCAACATTAGAGTGATTTCCTTTTCAATTGATAAGAGTTCCTTTTAGAGCTCCCTCCTTCGATTTTTGATCCATGTTATAACCACTCATTTTAGACACCTAAGCTTCTCTGAAACCACCACAATTGGGTTTGAATATTCAGGATAAAATGGTTCAAAACATGAGTGAAGGACTAATTCCTATAAATATAGCTCATTGACCCACTTCTGGTTGAATTTGAAAGGTATCATAATTTATTCCAAATCATCTTGCCATTCTATAATGATAACACTGTGGTTAGAGGTATCATAGAAGAAAGTCCATGATTTGATTTGTTTCATTTTTTGGCACAGTGGGGAGTCCACTAAGAATCTATATATTTGTTTTTGTATGCTCTCTTCTCCTAGTCTTTTATTACGCCATGGTGGGCATATGGGATAAGGGGCTATGTCTCTAATACTCTTGCAATTGAGGAGATTGAAGGATAATGCTTCTAATGGATCTGATTTTTCTTAGTGAACCTAGCAATGTGTCTTGTTTAATGTGAAGCTTAAGTCCTCAATGATTATCAGTGATTATATTTCTAGAATGTCATATGTTTCAACCAGTTCCCAAAAATTCTTATAGTTAGTATATGGGGAATATATATTTAGGATACAAAGTCTGTAATTCCAACTGTGACCATAGCCAATCAATACTATGCCAAATTTTATTTTGTAGTTCTAAAAAGGGAAAAAATGGGTCCCAGATTGCAGTGAGTCCGCTCGAATTTCCGAGAGAGTTGGTAACACAATTGTTCCACGAAGGGCTTATTCTAAGTAATGTCTCTAGGGGTTTCTCCTTGGACATCATTGCTTCTTGCGGAAGTACTAGTGATGGATGTTTGACATTAATATGATGTTTAAGGAGCATTTTGTTATGGAAATATCCCAACCCTCTCGGATTTAGTGAAATGAGCCTCATTGAGAAATGGATGATACATGATGTGCTTCTCTAAGGTCCCGATAGAGTATGTCCTTCCTGGTATCATTTGACTCATTAGAAAGCCCTCGATAACAGGATGGGAATAAGGTATCCTCAAGTGTTTCAGAGAATTGAGAATTTAGTTTAGTTTCAATGTCCCCAGTGAGGGTGAGTTTTTTATATTTGGTCTCTTTTTTCCTCCCCTGATTATTTTCCAATGTTATCAGACCCCCATCTTTGCTAGAATCCATCTTTTGAGCATGATTTATATTTATAGACATGTGTTCAAGTCCTAACCCGGGGATATCCTGCAGTGCCTTTATATCCACATCAATTAAGATAGGTGAAAAATCTAGAATGTTTCTATTATGGATAGGAGATAATAGTGAGAATTTGCTTGTTTCGTTGGCAGTGCGAGTGGTTTCTTTTCCTTTTCCTTTTGTGGGAGTCTGAAGTGGGGTATTCCCAAAATTCTCTTTGAGATATTTCCCATTCTCGCGGGATCCGTATTCACCAATATACTCCATAGCCTTCCTTGTGGTAAGATCCTATTGTTCATTTTGAACATTGTACAGTGTGGCCTCCACCTAACGTGTGAATTTCCTACCTGAACAGGACCCCATTCCCTTTCTTTCTAGAAGGATATTATGGAGGGTGATCTCCTTTGACTTACAATTCATCTCTCCATAGTTATTAGGACAATTGGATAATATATGACAAATCTTATGAGATTCAAGGCACCTAAAGGGGATGCCCCAATAGTCAACATATTTTTGGATGGAGAAGGTTTCCCAGTATAAGTCAATTACAGCTCGTAGACCCCATGATAGGTCTACTTCCACTAGAAATCATGTTGTCTTCTTATTAAGTTACCCCATACATCCTTCGTCCACATAATATATTTTCTGATTTTGCTAGCGATTTCGATAATAACTCCCTTTGTCCATAACTCAATGGGGAAATTGGGAAATTTTGACCACATTATTTTTTTGTTTCATTTCCCAACCACCATATCAAAATTGACTTTTAAGTGCCGAAGGACCAACAAACTATGACATTTAATCAAGGGGAAGCCAAAAATATTCATTGTGTCCTCCTAATTTAGAAAGTGGAAGCAAAACAATCCACTGATAATCACACTAACCTTCGGTTGATAACCAAGAAGGGGTGCCCAACTCTTGTGGAACTATTCCTTCATCTCTACATTGTTCATTTTGATGAACTCCCATCTCTGACCAACATATGTTTTCTAAGCCTGATCACATTTTCCCAATACGAATCAATACCTAGGATCAATTTTTGAATTACTTTCGTGGCCTTAATTGGCTTCTTGCCTTTTTGTTTGTGTCTTGGCCCTCCTAAACCATCCTGCTCTGTATTTCCATATGGGACCTTTGTACCCCTAAATGGTAAAAATACTAATATATTATTATTATTATTAATTTTAAAGCCGTAATAAGTTACAATTATATTCATTTTTTTAAAGAAATCATTAAATCTTTCACTGATAATTTTTAATTATGTCCAAAATCAATGTTTTTTGGTTTGTTTATAATCTAAAAATAGTAGAAGAGAAAATGCATTAAAATTATTTGTATTATAAAGTGGGAAAACATGTAAATAAAATCAAATAATATGAATTACAAAAACTCAAAACTGGACTCTAATATAAAAATTATTAGATATTATTACTAAACTTCAATTGATTTCCATCCAAAATTATAATTGCTATCATAAAAAGGAATTATAGAAAAAAAAGTGTTTTAAAATTTTTGCAACTTTTTAAACATAAAACCTATTATTCTTCTATGCAATGTTTTAATATTAAACTTGTCTTTTAATATAAAATTTTTATTAGTTTTCAGATTAAAAGTTATTGCCTTTGAATTTTTTAATACGAAATTTGTTTATTAATAAAAATTTCTTGCTTATTAAAATTAACATATTATTAAACAAATCTAATTAGTTTGACCAATTTCTGAATTCTTTTGACTAATATGCGAACTTGGTAACTATGCTCGAAACCGTTTTTGTGATTGAGATTGATGTAACTCTTTTCGCAGAATATTTATATTTTTCTGGGTGCTTAAATTTTGTGACTTTTGTGAGTACTTAAATTTTGTGTTTAGTTAAAAGAAACCAGGATTGACATATATTCATAGTCAATTATTTACATTTTAAACTTCTACGATCTTTGTCGCGTACGGCAATTTTTTTCTACGATCTTTGTCGCGTAGGGCAATTTGCATATGCTGGGGTTTGGAGATGTGAGGCCAAAGTGAGCCGTGATATAAACAACCAATCAATCATTTTGTCGGAGAATAAACAGACTGTCTACACTCAGTATTTATTGTTTCCTGCCAGAGAGAGCTCGGAGAAGGTCAGAGAAGGCTGGTCGATGAGGGAGGTAAAATATTTCAATGTTTCCTGGGGCCAGCAATGGAGAGGTGTGATGGCACGGGAACTTCCATCGACATGATTAAACCTGTTAAAAGGAGAAATGAAAAGATAAGGTACTTCCTTTTAATGATAATTATATCTATATATATATTTTATTGTTTAGTTAATTACATTTATTTTAATTTCAGAGTTTAAATTATTTTTTTGATGATAAAAGAAGTTTGTATTTCAAAGATTTTATTTTTTTTGTTTTTTATAAATTAAGATAAAACTAGGCTTGTTTAATTATTAATTATAAATATGTGCCAAGGGCAGTTCAATTGGTAATTGAAAATTTGTAAATCTATATAAACCCCAATTTACGTAGTAGAGGATGGACCATACACCCCTAGAAGGTTAATAATAGTAATTTAGAGAACACCTCAGCCTCAACTAACTCAACCATATATATTTCAGATTTTGTTAATTGTATTTAAAAATAATTAATTAAAAATATTTCAACAATAATTATAAAATAATTATTTTAAAACAGATTATAAATCATTACCTTCCATATTACAATTTATTTCCCAAATTTCAAACAAGATGGCTATATGTGAAAGGCACTAAACCCCAACATGGAAATTGTGTTAAGGTTTAAAAAATTCACAGTGAATTCAAATAATTTGAGTTAAGAAATGAGGTGGCCAAGAATAGAAAAAAGATAGGAAAGTTTGCACATAACCAAAAAATTATCAAATAAAGACACATTCCTGCTATATATTTTTTGGTAGCTCTAGGTTGCTTATTCTTAAGAATCAATGTAAAAAGTAGTAAGCCCCAGCATCCTGGGAAATTGTGTTAAGGTTCCAAAAATTCATAATCCATTGAAATAATTTGAATTAAGAAATTAAATTGCCCATAATAAGGGAAAGAGATGGGAAAGTATTAAAATCTATTACACAAATTTCAAATAGGTTGGCTATATGACAAAGTCACTAAATATCAACATCCTCATAAATTGTGTTAACTTACCAAAAATTCATAGTGCATTGAAATAATTTGAGTTAAGAAATGAGGTTTCCAAAAATAAAGGAATGAGATAGGAAAGTTTGCACAGAACCAAAACATTCAACAAATAAAGAAAAAAATTCTTGATATATGTTTTTGGTAGCTCTAAGTTAGTTATGGTTTAAATTCAATGTCAAAGGCACTCAACCCAACATCCTCTTGAAGTGTGCTAAGGTTTAAATTTTTTTATATTCCATTGAAATAATTTGAGTTAAGAAATGAGATTGCCAAAAATAAAGGAAATAGATGTGAAAATTTGCACATAATGGAAACCTTCAACAAATAAATAAACAAATTCCAATAGTCTCATCATATCTAAATAAAAATAATGGTAAATTAAATGTGCATCATAGTAAGTGTATCATTTTTATTTCGTGGTAGGTAACAAATTATGATTTGGTAGACCCTCATAGTTTTACTAGTAATTACATGTTCAATTCCTCTATACAAAAAGATATAAATATAAATATTTATTTTATTTTATTTTTATGTAATTTGACTAGTAAAAAGCTTAATACGACATTATAGGACAACACATAAAAAGATCAACATCTCTTCCATACTAGTTTGGAGAACACCTCAACCATATATTTTAGATTTTTTTTTTTTAATTTAATTTTCAAAATAATTAATTATAAATATTTCAAAAATCACTACAAAATAATTATTTTAAAACTCATTATAAACGATTACATTCCATATTAAAATTTATTGTCAAAATTTGAAATAGGTCATCTCTACATTTTTTTCCTCTAAGTTTCCTATTATTAAGAATCAATGTCAAGGGGCTAAACCCCAACATCTTGGGAAATTTTGTTAAGGCTCCAAAAATTCATAGTCCAATGAAATAATTTTAGTTAAGAAATGAAGTTTCCAAATATAGAGGAAAGAGATGAGAAAGTTTCCACACAGTCAAAATATTCAACAAATAAGGACACAAATTCTTGATTTTGGTAGCTCTCTGTATCATATTATTAAGAATCAATGTCAAATGAACTATACTCCTAAAATTTTTGTTAAGGTTCAAAAAATTCATAGTACACTAAAATAATTTGAGTTAAGAATTAGGTTGCCAAAAATAGAGGAAAGAGATGGGAAAGCTTGCACACAACCAAAAATTCAACAAATAGAGAAAAATTAAAATGGAGTTGTCTACGCAGGCAGAGGAACTGCCAGCCAAAAGTAGTTGGAATCTAGGCAATTTTTTTTTGAAAAACCTTGTAGACACAATGTTTGAATCATGTTTTTAATGGTGGAAATGGATTTAGCGCCATCAAACACTTATGGGGCACCTAAAATCTTGAAGTTTAACTTGGATTTATAAAAATTCCCCGCGGGATTTTCTTAAAATATGGGCAGAATTTCCATGACTTTCAGGGCAAGAAAGGAGGCTGGTTAGACTATGGCAATTCAAATAGCCATATAAGACATAAATTAAAATAATGGTGAATTAAATGTGCATCACATTCAATGTATCATATTTATTATATTCAATAAATATAGACAAATTCAAATGCCCATATCATACCTAAATTAAAATAATAGGAGATTAAATGTTCATCACATTCAATGTATCATCTTTATTTCTATGAGTCTTGCATCACGTGTCATACAGCTTGATAGTAGATAATGAACCATGACTTGTGGTTGGCTAATATATCTATAAGGTTTATTTTTAAGTTTTTGTTGCAAGGGTGCAAGTTGTTTTAGGCAAATATTTGAAATGAGTTTTAATTTTAATATTTAGAAAATTTAGAAATTACTATTGGTAATACTAGTCTAATTTAAATTTTAATGTTAGAGTTAAAAAGTGGGTACTGAAGAAAAGATATCAATATATCGAACATCGATATGATCTCAAGATGGTAGGGTTTAGTTGACCTAGTTGTGGTGTGTAGCTATTGAATCACAGTCGTTAGATCAACCTCCCTCTAAGGGTCCTCAACCCTTCTCCTCCTCGGGACTCGACCCCTCTTGCCTGGTTCGTGTCTTGTACATTGGGTGAGAAGTTGTGTTTTCTCTGCATGGGCTGTCACTACCTATTGGTGGTATTCACAAGGCTCGTTCTTACACTTCCCAGGTTGGGCTCACCTTCTCAATGTCGGAGCCAACCCCCGCAGCACCTCTACTCGCAGAAATAGTAGCCTTCAATGTTTTGATTGCATTAGCTCCTAAGTTTAGTAAGAAGGGTGAGTCAAATTTTGTGAAGAGAGTAGAGGAGATTCCCAAGATAGATATATGCACCCCTAATGCCCAGTATCGCGCCTTGCATCTTGAAGACAGGGGCCTTATTAGCCAGTTTATGAGACTATGGATGTCCCCTAGGATGGTTAAAGCTTGGATGGAGAAAAACTAGAAGCCTCTTATTAATGAAGAGGTAATATCCTCCTTTTGTGTCAAAGGTTTTTATAATTTTTACTTTGAGCATAGGCTAGATAGAGATTTGGTGTTCAAGAGTGGTCCATAGTTTATGGGGGCATAGGGGTTGTGTCTAGATTGATGGAGTCCTAGCTTTAATTCAGAATATGATGTTCCATCTTCCGTTCCTATTTGGGTAAAGCTGCCTTACCTCCCCCTTCAATACTAGAATGACACGACTTTCAAGATCAAAGGGAACTCCCTCAGGAAGTACATTGATTTTTTGGAGCCAAAATATGGCCTCTTCTCTTGTGCTACGATCTCTGTGGAGGTGGAATTAGAGAAAGGCCTTCCCAGAACTTGCAATCTCTGCATGGATAATTGGATGCATGTGAAGGAAGTAGACTATGATCAAATTCCTTTTAAATACATGTTGTGCCATGAGTGTGAGTACTTGCTAAATGCTGCTCAAATATCTTGGAAGTCTTGGAGAAGAAGTCAGGGGATCCTAAAGACCATTGGCAACATGTTAAAATGAGGAAGGACTCAAAGAATTCATAAAACAAGGGTACCCCAAGCTCCATTATGGTCACTAAGGATGTTGGCATTGCGCTATCCCCTCCCTTGGGCTCGCTACCAGTGGGTGGTTTTGGTCTGGTGTTAAAGATTCAATCGTTTAAGTGTTTTGGAACCTGCTGTAGGAGACAAAAGATCCATACCCCCTTCCCCCACCCTATTAGCTTCCCTCGTTTAGGCCCCGAAAATCCATAAGGCAACGATATCTAGCCCAAACACTGAAAGTATCTCGGAAGAATGCTCGGACGAGGATGAGGATGATGATGGATTCCTTACATCAAAGGAGCATTGAAGGCCATCTATGCTGCTGATTTTTGCAGATGAAAGACCAAAAAGTACAAGAATAAAGAAAATAGAAAGAAAAGGAAAAAAACAGGAAGAAAAAAAAAACAAGGAAATGAGGAGGGAAAAACCGAAAAAGACAAAGAGTTTGGAGTCCAGCACACTATCCCTCATCAGCTAGTAGGAGTGGGGAATAAAAGAGGAGGGGAAAAGTAAGTAATATGGGCCCAGGTAAAGCGGTAGGAAATAGAAAAAAGTGATTAATGAATATAATCTCATGGACTTGTAGTGGACTCGGATCAGTAAAAATAATAATGGAAACATAATTCCTAATCCAAAACGAAATACCAGATGTTACCCTACTGCAAGAGACCAAGCTTGATGAGCAGAACCTTCACTCAATCCAAAACAATATTTGGAGCTGTTGCAACCTAGAAATAGTCAGCTTGAGAGGGGCATCGAGAGGACTTTGTAAAATGTGGAACCTTGCAAAACTATAATTGGTAAGTTCTTTAATAAATACTCATTGGATTTCAACTTCTTTTAATATAATAGATATGCATCAATCCCTCACAATGATCAACATCTACATGCCCAATCATTTATGAGAAAATAAAGAATGTTGGAAATCCCTGATGGAGCTAAAAGGTATAGAGTGTGGTCAAAAGTGTATTTTTGGATGATATTTCAATACAACAATCGGAAACCTTGAAAAAGGAGGTGGCTCCATTGCTTGAGATTCCCTCCATGAGCATATGGAAGACCTCATATTAATTATAAATCTCTTTGACGTCAAGCCCAATAATTATTTGTATACTTGGACCAATAAAAGGGTAGGCTTGAGCCATATTGTGGGTTGTATAGATCACTTTCTTTCCTTTGACAACCTCCTTATTGTAAATTTCTTCCTTAAATCCTCTATTTTATCCTGGTTTAGTTCAGACAATCGATCAATTAGTCTAATGATCTCCCATCCCCTAAACCTGAGTCTTATCCCCTTTCGCTTTTCTCCCTTATGTCTTGATGTCACTAATTTCTTGGAGGTGGTTTCCCTCTCTTTGTCAGGGTGGATTGAAGGAAGCCCAATAACCATTTGGGTGTCCAAGATACGTAGGCTAAAATGTGACATTAAAAAGTGGCTCTAAGAAAACAAATTAGGCAAATAAGGCAACATCAAAGAGATGGAAGAAAACTTAGCTTCAATCTAGGGGAAAATGGAAACAACCATGGTAAGCGTATCATAATTCCAAAAAGAAGAGGAGACTTTCAAGACACTCCATGAAAACCATATGAGGGAAGAGTAGTTGGAGATTGAAATATAGAAATAAATAGCTAAAGGCTGGGGATAGGAACACACAATTTTTCCACAAAAAAGCCAAGTTCAGGGAATCAAAAAACAACATAGAACATATAAATTATAGTGGGGAAACCATAAAGAATTTTGAAGAAATAAAGAGAGCAATGGTTGAACACTATCAAAATCTATATACAAGGGACCCTGCCAGGGATCTAGATAGTAAGGAATTATTCTTGAAAAGTATCAAAGAGATGGTGTCAGAGGAAATGAATAAAAATTTGGTATCCCCTCCTCTAGTTGATGAAATCAGAGGGGTAATATTCTCCTTCCCCCTAATAAGGCTCTTGGCCTGGATGGTTTCTCAGCTAGCTTCTATCAATTTTTCTAGGAGGTAATAAAGAAGGATCTTTGTGAAATGGTAGGATACTCATTCAAGCGATTTGTCAAGGGGGGTGGCATAAACACTTCCTTCCTCGCTCTAATTCCAAAATAATCGAATCCTTCTTCCTTCTCTAGATTCCATCCAATATCCCTATGCAATGTCTCCTATAACATTTTCTCAAAGTTGCTTGCCTTAAGGCTCAAACCTATTTTTCCTTCTTTGATCTCCACAAACCAGGGGAAATTTGTCCTAGGTAGGAAAATATTTGACAATATTATCCTAAACCAAGAGGCTCTCGATTTGAGTTGGTGAAGGGGCAATGAAGGGATGATCATAAAGCTCGACATGGAAAACACTTTTGATAGAGTTAGGCATGAGTTCCTAATAAAGGTCCCCAAGAAAATGGGGATAGATGATATATTCATTAGATGTATCCTCCTGTGTATATATTCCCCTTGGATTTCTCTGTTAGTCAATGGTTGGGTGGCAGGCTTCTTCAAGGATTCTAGGGTTCTACATCAACATTGTCCCCTCTCCCCCTTTTTATACATGATTATGGAGGATTCCCTGAGTAGGAAAATGGAGCATGAAAGAGCTTCTCTCAATCTTCTGAGAATTAGGTACAAAGAAGGAATCATAAGTATAAATCATGGACAATTCATCTACAGCACAATTTTGATGGGATGGGCCTTGACTATAATTGATTGGCGCTTAAAAAAAGCATATATAGATTCCTCATTGCTTTAGTCGAGTCAATGATGGACTTAGGTGATTATTGAAAATTATTTAAATCAACAAAATGACCGAGAGGGGAGAGAGGACACAGGTTTGGGCTCCCCCATTTGGAAATTAATTAATTCTTGCTCGGACATCATAAGAAAAAATATAGGCAATGTCCCCACGAATGGAACCTCCATCAACATTTTCATGGAATCCATTTTGGGCCTCCATCCCTTGGCCTCAAATCTTTCACTAGACACTCTGAGAATATTCATGAGGCAAGGAGTGGTGGAGAATTTGGGTAAGATCTTAGAATATGATCAACAAGGAGGGTGGAAGGGGTGGAATATTGATAACATCCCAGAGGCCCTGCTCCCACAAAGAGAAAAAATTATTAATAAACTAAGAGGTTGCACCCCCATAGCTCTCACAATTACAAATAAGTGGTGATGGAAAAATTCTAGCTACTTTGTTAAAGAATGATATTCTCACCTCCTCTTTAAATCCCAGCTACCACCTAAATCCTTGATATGGAATAAAATCTGGAAACCAAATGCTATCCTAAACGTAATTTTTTTCTGCTTTCTGCTATCTCATAAAAAAATCCTCACGACAAAGAACCTTAAAAAACAGGGTCATAATGGTCATTCCAGATTCCCTCTTTCTAAAAATTTAGAAGAGTCCATTCCCCATACCTTTCTCCAATTTCAGGTGCCTAAGGAAGTTTGGTCGGTGGTTCTAGGCCCTCTATACTGGAGTACTTCATGGCCATATGACCTTCTTCTTTTCTTTAGTTCTTGCCCAAATGTTATTTAGGATCCCTTCAGGCCAAAAGAATCTTCAAAGAAATATGGCTTTCTCTTCCCAAGTATGACTGTTGGAAAATTTGGCTATAAAGGAACAAAGCAATCTTTAGAGAGACTCGCCCCTCAATTAGTTTTAAAATCATGAAAGCCCTCTCATCGTGTAGGGAATTTCACAAACCATAAATTGATCGCTCCCTAGATGAAATTGAATCTTCTTGGATTGTGCCATAGGTATGTACCCCTAATTACTAGCTTCTGGAAAAATGAAACCCTTCTCATGCCCCGTGGATCCTAATATTATCTTCTAAGGGGCTAGTGGAATCTATACGATCCTCGAAACAATGGACTTTCCAATTTGATGGAGCATCCAAAGGTAATCCTAGGGTGGTAGGAGGGGGATGGATTCTCATTAATCTCGAAGGAAACATTGAAGACATATATTCTTGGGCCTAGGAACGAATATAAACAATCAAGCTAATGCTTATGGTTTATTCCTCAAACTTTTTATGTCTCAAAAATAGAGCATCAAAAAGATCCAAGTCTTAGGAGACTCAATGATGATAATAAAACACATGAAATACAATTCATCACCAAAAAATATGAATCTAAGCCAAACCATTAAGACATCCCAAGGTATGATTCCTCTCTTTGATCTAGTGTCATTCTTTCACATCCTAAAAGGGAATAATTAGGAAGTGGATAAGAAAGCAAACTTGGCCTATTAGTTCAATGTAAAAAGAAGTATAGTGAATGAAATAAAGGGAACTATATACATTCCCTAATCATGGTCAAGGCTTCAAAGCATTGGATTGGGGAAGGCACTCTTGGTAGGATCAAGAGGTTAGTAAATAAAAGTAACAAGGTTAATTTGGGATTAGCACCTATATACCGCTGTGCCTCCTTCTCTCCCTACATCCTCTTCATCACCCCCTCCCTCTCCCACCCCTTCCTTCCCCTCCCCTCTTCTATAATGTCATTTCTCCTCCCTAACCGTCATCGCCCTTCCTCATTTCATTCTGCAATGCCTCCATTCGCTTTGATCCATGCCTCGCTCCTCGGTCCCTTTGTCATCAGCCTTAACTCAAGCCGGCCCGTCCTCGTGCCTCGTGGCATAATTCAGCTTCAATTTCTGCCACAATGTGGCTTCTCCCATTGAATATGTACTACATATAGTACTAGGAGGTCTCACAGCGTGAGAGTTGAGCCCTTGCATACAGTTGTAGTGGCTGATGATCCAACATAAGAGCATGTAACAAAATGGGAGAGTGTGAGAAGCATTTAATCCCTTTGATCTGAATTTCACACATCACGTGTGGGAGGAAGGTGTGGGTAAGAATGAAGGATGAAGCAAAAAGATGGAAAATTATGGGGGAGCATTGGGATCTCAACATCAAGAGTACCAATTTCTAGGTCTTCATTAGACTTCAGACCTGCATATTCTATAAAAGTGCCATTTTATATTTTGTCATTGTTTTTGGTCACTATCTACTCAGGTGGTCTTTGTGAAGGTTGAGTGGTTGGGGCTAAGGTCACTAAGTAACTTCTGCATGATTCTGGTCAAGTTTTTGGACACAAGGGTGGTAATCAGTGGTGTGTGCAGTCGTGGGAGGAAGTCGAGTGTTGGTAAGGGAAGAATTTTTGTTGTGCATCAAGATGATGCCATTGGGTTGATCACTTGGAATAATCCTGAGTGGAGAGTTTTTGGAACCTTGGATATTGGTCACTCTGGTAGCTCCCTAGTGGTGAAAATGACGATGTAGAGTAAATCAGTGGAGGAGGGATTATTATCTGGTTCCTGGGGCCGTCGTTGGCCTCAGACAGGGGGGGTCGAGGGAGGGAAGAGCTCGAGAGGGTGGAAAAAACATGCATATCTGTAATGGATATCTGCAAGAGCATATGGAATTTAGGTAGGGTCTGGAAATTATAAACAGGTGCATCCATCGACAATATAAGGAGGCAATAGAAATGTGGGAGAAACAAATAAAAAAGAAGGAACACATCCAATAACTGGAGGATGAGGTGGACATGTTGAGACAACAAATTGAGCATCTAAAGCTCAAAATGGTAGAGAACAACTCAAGGATTGATGAAGAATAAAATTGTCTCGATCTTAATAGTCTAACGTCAATGGATGAGTAATTTTTTTTCTCTCTTAGTTTAAAAATGTTTTTAAATGGAAAACTTCACTTGTAAATATTTATTACATCAGCATTGTAGAATGTATAGCCACATGCTACTAGTTATGGGAAATGTTTTTGGAATTTCGGGGAAAAATTCTCTGGGAAGGGATGGGGAACAAACGAATTTTGAGAAGACCTTAGAAAGCTCAATTTTTTTATGTAAACTCCTGATTTTGGATGCGAATGGGCATGATTTATATATAAATATACTATTCTTTCTCATTAAAAAAAATACCACTCTAATTGAAATTATTCTTCTATTGGATTTTAATATGCAACTTTTGTAAAATGTTGTAATTTTAAAATTAGAAAGGGTGTTACTGTTAGCACAATTGATTGATAGATCATTTTTCTTGATTTTAGAAAGAAGAAGATGAGTTTTGAGGGCTAGAGTACCACTTTTGAGGTCACAATTCACCTTAACTTGGTAACATTTTTCTGTTTCTATTCGAATTTGTTTATTCATTTCCCATGCTAATATTCATACCCCTCACTTCTTACTCAGAATTGTGAGTTCCCTAGGCACATTTCCTTCCATGCTCCCTCACTTATTACTCATAGTTGTGAGTTCACTAGGCACATTCCATTCCATGCTTCTTGTCACTATGATTCGATCAAATGTACAAGCAACAATTATGTTAGATACATATTTTAGCAATTCTAGTGACATGTTTTTCTAGTGCTTAAGGTCCCTACTAAACTTATTTTGATTTTCTGAGATTTTCATTACCGAAACCAAAACTATATGTGAGTGGATGATTTTTTTTCCTCTCAATATTTCCATTGACTACTCAAATTTCGTTGTCTGAGATCTGGGACGTAAGTTATGGCCTTTGAATTTTGGCCTATTTTTTAATTTACCCTTGCCATATTATAAGCTTATCTTTGCTATTTCCTTTGGACTTGGACGCCAAAATTATAATTTTAATTCCCTGGCTTAGTTCCTCGATGTAATGTATTTCCATTTACTAATCCCACACTATATTATGAGCTTCGAGTAGGGAGTTATGGCTTTTTCTCCTTATCACTTTCTTTTAAGTGTAAATTTTTTATACTAACTCTCTTTGGCATTTTTAGTATGATCCAAATGGAAAGTTGTATTTGCCCATGTTATTGAATGATGTAACTTAGTTAGGAACCAAAAATAATATAAATAATGAGCCTCTACTTGAAAAAGGATAGGTTGGCCCTGAAGAACGTAGTTGTGAAAAGGGTTTTCTTCTCAATTAATAAAATTATATGTTGTGTTCAGTGTGGTATTTTGTTTTTTTTTAATGTTTTTGGGATTCATTTCTTGGAAGATTTATATATTCCTCTCCTCCTCTCTCAAAATTCATGGTTCTTGCATCTTATCCCCCAAGGTTCATGTCAATGGTGCCAAAGCAAGTTATGATTCAATGGAAATTAAGGTTCTAAGGGTTTCGTATAGCAGTTCTCAGATATACTCATAATCCTTCGTTTTGCATTTTGAGAGGAGACCTTGCCAAGTACCAGCCTCCCTATGCACTATTAGCCAAAACCCTATGTTTCCACGGATAAGATATATAAATTATATCTTTGTTGATGTTTTTTTTAATTTTTTGCAACTTTTTAATTATAAAACTTACCCTTCTTCTCTGTAATGTTTAAATATTAAACTTCCCTTTTTGCAAATTGTTTAGTTTTTAGAAAATAGAAATACATCAAACCTTAACCTATTCTAGCATGGATAATATCCCCACTAAATTCTCAAAATGTTGTATCCATCATTTGGAAAGGAATTACAAATGAATTCCATATCATTGGTGATCTTTTATGCTCGAAGATTGACAAGGGAATAAATATACTACTAGGGAAAGATCCCTAGATTGGAAGCTTACATTGTTTCCATTTCCAAGACCCTCTCATTCTAAAATTATCTGAAGCATGTATTTTAAAACTAGATAAATCTTCTCATAATAATATTTCCTTGGGTCCTTGGATCTTGTTGACTACCACTGATTTGTGTCTAGAAGGGGATGAAGTGGAATCCTAAAACCATAACTCTAAATTTCTCCAACTTGTCTCTATTAGAATCATTGGATAAACTAATATGGGCCCCTAACCCAAATGGAAGGTATTCTCCAAAATATGGATCTCTCTCAATTTCAAGGCCTAGAAAATCCCCAATGGTGGGGAAAAAATTTGGAAACTAAGTTTTCCACCTAAAGAAAAGTTTTTTATGTGGATCATACTAGGGAAAAGAGTCCCTCTTAGGATATGCTAGAAATAATATCCTTCCAAGGTCCTAATATCTTCCCATTGTGTTGGAAAAATACCAACAATCTATCTACCACCTAGGGAGTATTGGACAAAAGTGAAAGGATACTACCTTAGAATTCTCATTATCTCCTTGAAAATATCAAAGGGATACCATTTTTTGGGGAATATGGTTGGAAATGAACTCAACTATTTTTGAAAATAGAGCTCCAAACCCATTCAAATTTTCCTCTCAAAGTCTAGCCATAGATTCCTGATACTCCAAATCATATTTAATTGGTTCTTTTATCTAACACACCTACGGGCATGAAAATATATTTACCTTTTTTTCATGAAGCAAAACAAGATTTCCCTTTTCTAGGAGTGGTTGGGGGAATAATGCATATTTTAGCTTCACATTGTCTCTCTTTCTATATAAATATTAGAAACACCTAAAACAACTATGCAGACCTATTTTCACTCTATATTTTCATTCTTCTAACATGATCACATGATATATTATCTCTTCATATCTATGGAGACTCTCGAGTTGTCATCAAATGGATACAAGTAACACAAACTATTTTTCTCCCCTGCTTTAGAGGACCAGACAAAAACTTACACCTTTCACACATGTTAGTTTTAATCACGTTTATAGGAATAGCAATGAGGAAGTAGCTAGGATTTTCAAAAATGGACTAGATATGGGTTGAGGCACTGCCGAGTCATTAAAATTAAATAATGCTAGTGAACATAATTTCTTCATTATTGTTGGTGTTGAATAACTACTTAAAATCACAAAACTTTGCACTTCTCCTATCATATATATCTAATGGATTAGTATTCTTTATTCTCTATTCTCTATATATTGTACTATTACATTTACTATCTTTGATGGAAATGTATAAAAATCTTGATCACTTGCCTTTTTGTGGAGGATTGGTTTTTCTTTTGTGAATAAACTTGATGATAAAGAAACAATAACATAAAACTTGTGGATTGTAGTACAATAAAAAATACATGAACTTAAGAATACTAAAATGATTTGACATATACTTAAAAGTTCGAGATTTTAGTTTAGGAAAAAAAAATGCAAATTAATTTAAACATAAACTTAAAAATTTTAAAAATATTATTTATATATTTTTTGAAATATATGAAACAATAACTAAGTAACAGCTAAATGGTTATTTCAAAATTTTATATATAGAGTTGATAAAACAATAGTTATGTTAATATTTTATTTAAGGAACATATAAGCATCATTATAAAGAAAAACCGAAATAATGAACAAGATTTTATCAAATTTCCCATACATATTAAATTCAAAAGGGTTAGAAACTCATTCTTACACTTTATCCTTGTTCGGTCCGTATAATACTAGTGATTACATCATTACTATTGTAGTTGTACCCCCTTATTAATATTGTTGTGCCCCTATTGTCCCCATATTGTTATCACTATGCCCCATAGAATCCCTCTATTGTTTTTTTTGTGGCTTTATATTATTATTGTTAGGTCAGCTGGGTTATATTGTGACTCCTTAGACTCCTATATATAGAAAGGAGGTTTTGTCATTTGAATCATCCAAGAATTGTTCATTTATGTAATGTAAATGAGGTTGCCCCCTCGAAGAGGCTGAATTATAAGGCGTTGATCTATCTTTTCTATCTTTTCTTGAGCTGGTTTCATAACAAAGTCACATCTAGAACTACAAGACAAGGGCAATATGACCTTTGGTAGATTGGCTTGAAAGGACAACTAGGAAAAACAAAATGGTAATCTAGGGAGACGGTACAAGAAACATTTTATCACCTCATCCAATAAAGCTTTTGAGAACTAAAAGCCTCCCTAAATGGAGAGGTGTGATCTAGATTTGATCACCATACTATTTGTCATCAATCTCAATATTTTTCGAGTGGAAAATTGGAGGAACTGGCTTGTATAACCCAATTTAGCGGTAGATGCCAATTCGGAATATTGGGGTCCAAAACCTTCCAAAACCATTTTCAAGCATCAAATGACATTTTTTGGGATCAAAAGTTTCCAAGCATAGTTTGCAACTCCATGACACTATTATACACTTTGATAACTTTCTAATGGTGCAAAATTAATCTCAATTAGAGCTTAAACATAAAAGTCATGCCTTTTGCAAGTTAACCTACCTTGTTGACCACCATGGTACACGCAAATATCATGTTAATCCCTCTTACTGACACATGTGGAGCTAGTCATATCAAGACTTTCCAGAAGATTCTAGAAGGTCCAAAACCTTATCACATTGACGATTGAAGAAGTCAAAACCTTAACACTAGAGGACTATTAGGCTATGTTAAATACCAAGCCACTAGGAGAAGGGATTCCATTTTTTGCATTATACTTGTCCCATAGCTATGAAAAAAACATCTCATAGTGGTATTTTCAAAGCATAAGGAGGGGTGGGGATTTTGTAGAAATTGTTTGAGCCACAATGTCAAAGGTAACTCCATAGGAGCGTCCACTCCTTTGTATCTGTAATTTTACAGAAGCTGAAAGAGAAGAGGATAGACATCACCATCTAGCCATGCTTTCTCTTGTATTGGGGTTCCAAGTAGGGAAAATTTTATGGTAATTTTTCTTAAAGTGTAGAAACCTTGGTGAATCTTTACTAGTATGTAATATGCAAACTATAAAATATTTAACAATATATCTATATCTATATATAATATATATAATAATTCAAATGTTCCATTGATTTTTATGTAGCCTCTATAAAATTTGAGCAAATCATTTTTAGAAAAATATGGAACTATAAAATCCTTTTTTTTGTGTCAATATATGTGTTTATTGCGGGCCCTTTTTAATTTTCTGTTTAAATTATTTCCTAAAATTCAGTCAAAGCTAGTAAATAATTACTCTGAACTTCAAAAATATAAAATATGCATAATCTAAGAATTTTTTTGAAGAATTATTATAAAATCTGTTATAATAAAAAATATTTTTAATAATATTTTTAATAATAATAAAATATTTTATTTATATTATAATAAAATATATATTTTAATTATAATATAATAAAATATTGTTTCACAGTGCAATCTCCGCAAAAAGCAATTTTGTGAAAATCGTGAATTATCACGATAAAATAGTGATATTAATTGCAATAAAATCGAAAAATCGCGATTTTTTAAGTTGGCGATATTATTGCCCAATTTTTACGTTTATTTATTTATTTTTATTTTTTTCTCTCTTTGAAAAATTGCAAAAAAATAGCGATAACCTGAAAAAATTGTGATTTTCTCGTAAAAATCACGATTTTTTGGGAAATAATAATAATAATAAATAATAAATAAAATATTTGTTTATTTATTTATTTTTAATGAGGAGGAGGTGACACAACCTACCCAAGCTAGCCCTGTCACTAGTAGAGGACGTGGTCTACCTCCTGTAGCTCCTAGTTTTTCAGCTTCTAGTTTTTCAGCTTCTAGAGCACAAGGAAGTCCACAACCAACTCCACCGACATCTACATCTAGAGGGGTAGATGAAATCAGTGGTATCAAAGTTTAGTTATTTGGTTCATTTCATGTATATGACATTATAACTCATGATATGAGATACATTATTATATTTTTTGTTGATATTTTGAGGTTGAGTTGGGACTCAGGAGTCAGGACTTACTATTTAGGACATGATTAATTGTTATGTGTGATGTAGCACTAGAAATGATATTACACATCTTATATATTAGTTCTTTTATCATATTTATGTGTCAATGTATTTTATTTTATGTTGTAGATGCTTTAGATATTAAAAAATTGGAAAAAAAAAAAAAAAAAAAAAAAAAAAAAAAATATATAATATTTTACGTATGTTACGATTTTTTTTTTCCGATTTTTCCCCTCGTCAATAATATCCTTATAACGATCACTGCAACATTACACAAAAATTCAAAAATCAATTTCTTATAAGAGCATCCATTTTTAACACAATTTTTCTTTAAAAAAGAAGAAAGAAATAGAATTCTGAACAAATTGACTAACTTACATTGGATGCACCATCACAATGGGTAATATCCCCACCTGTTCCCTGTTCCTAAACAAAGATAGGGAACCTTAAATTCTCCAGAGCAGGTTAGCTAACTTGCACTGGATACACCATCCAACAGCAAGCCAAATCCCCACCTCGTTGCAGAGAGTGCCTAGCAATATGCATCCAAGTAGGCTGGATAATTTCCTCCAATCTTTTATGTCGTATTATATTTAAGATGTCAGTTTATAACCCAACCCACAATTTGGTGAATGGCTTATTCATGGTCTATAAAGCCTGTTTTGTCAATAACGTAATGACTGAAGAAAATTTGGACAGACAAAGGTGACGAAATGACTCTAAAAGACAGATGGTAGACAGAAGCTAGGATAAACAAAACTTTGCAGATGGAAGACAAAAGATAGGATAAGTAAAACTTGGTTGCAAGAAGCATTTTCAAATTAACTACACTGTAATAATTATATGTAAAATTTATTTCATTTTATCCATTTTTGCTTGTACTTGTATCCCTAAAAATATTAGTTTAGATAAAAAAACAACTTTTTCGAAACCAAGCATGATTTCGGCCATATGACAAGAACCAAAATATATCTAGCAATAAAGTATACTATGTAGTGCACAATCCAGAGTGCACAATAACATAGATTATCCAGTTCGTATAATCAGTCGAAGCAAGGAGACTGACATATAATGGAAAATATGTCAAGCTCCTTGCTTAAAAAATTAACGAAATTTGTTTAAATTTCACAAAATGATCAAATATACAACTCACCAACCCTCTAAATGGCAAATATCATTCACCTCATAATGTTATCTAGACAATGCCTGTAACCAAATCCCCAAATACTATAGATCTTCAAACGTTGTACTTTACTGGAACCTGAAAGAAGAATTAGTTCTTTGCCATCAATGCCAGGTTGATGACATGCCAAATTAGTCATGATGCAAAGGCAATATTTCTATCTGCTTGACTTATTATCTTCAGTTATCACATAAGAACTCAAAACAATCTATTACTGCAACACCTTGGAGATGAAACTGGGTGCAAACTGATGGTAAGCACATTCTCGATTTCTTAATAATTCAAGGTTGTTAACAGTCCGAATAACATTGTCAACTTCTTACCACCGTGACAAAGACTTTTTCCTTTCTTCTAACACACATCGTTCGGCACAGAACTCATATTGGAAACGCACGCCCTGTCACTTGTGTCTATGAAGACAATCTATTCAATATTTGTATAAATTTTCTACGGGGTTGGCCTGTCTTCTATGAGGAAAGCATGTACCTTATTATTGATTTCAATCCAACTGCACCCAGGTGTCTTTTTTAAATCTCTGTAATTCATCAATTTCCTTACCTTTTCAATGTCAGCCCACCTGCCAGCTGCTGCATATATGTTTGAGAGAAGCACGTAAGGGGTAGCATCTTTAGGGTCCAACTCAAAAACATGTTTTGCTACATACTCTCCTAACTCTACGTTGTTATATGTTCTACAGGCACTAAGCAAAGAATTCCAGATTGTAGCATCAGGTGCTATTGGCATTTTTTTGATGAAGTCTTTTGCTTCATCCAGATGCCCAGCACGGCCAAGAAGATCAACCATGCAGTTGTAGTGGTCCATTGTAGGTGTGATATAGTATTCATTCATGCGATGGAAGTAATGACAGCCCTCGTTCACTAAACCCGCATGGCTGCAGGCAGCCAAAACACAAAGTAAGGTGACATGGTCTGGTACCACGCTAGTATGTTTCATTTGTTCAAAAAGTGTCAGCGCCTCCTTGGCAAATCCATGCATGGCATATCCTGCAATCATTGTTGTCCAGGAGACAATGTCTTGTTGATGCATTTTGCTAAATAACGCGTGTGCCCTTTGTATATTCCCACATTTTGCATACATATCTATCAGGGCATTCACCACAAGGATATTGGTTTGAAATCCACTTCTAATAATATTTTCATGGACCTCCTTGCCCTGTTCTAGAGCTGCCACATCTGCGCATGCTGGGAGAATGCTAGTGAAGGTCTTTGAATCTGGCTTTACTCCAACTAATTGCATTTGTTGAAAAAGCTTCAGCGATTCCTCACCACGACCATTTTGTGCAAAACCTGCAATCACAGCTGTCCAGGAGACCACGTCTCGTTGAGGCATTTTCTCAAAGAGTTTTAGGGCCTCCTCAACAAGTCCATTATGTGCATATCCTGCAATCATGGTATTCCATGATAGTATGGTTCGCTGAGGCATTTCCTCAAATAGTTTAATAGCCTCATCAATATTTCCATGATGCACAAGTCCTCCAATAATTGCATTCCATGATACCACACTTCGTTGAGGCATTTCCTTAAAGAGATTCATGGCCTTGTCAAGAAACCCATTCTGTGCAAATCCTGCAATCATTGTATTCCACGAAACTTCATTATGTTGAGGCATCTCCATAAAGAGTTTAAGGGCTTCATCGAAATGTCCATTTTGTGCATATCCTGCAATTAGTGCATTCCATGAGACTACATCTCGCTGAGGCATTTCGTGGAACAATTTTACTGCACCATCCATAAGCCCATTCTGTGCAAATCCAGCAATCATAGCATTCCATGACACTACGTCTCGGTGAGGCATTTTTTTAAAAAGTTTCAGGGCATCATCCACATGCCCTAAATGGGAATATCCTGCTATTAAAATTGTCCAGGATACCACATCTGGTTTGGGTATTTTATCAAACACATCGCGTGCAATCTCTATATTCCCACATTTTGCATACATGTCAACAAGAGCATTCGCCACAGAGATATGAGACTGGAATCCATTTATTATTATTTGTTGATGAATTCCAACACCATGTTCCAGAGATGTCAAGTGGGCACAAGCTGAAATAACACTGGAGAAGGTAAAGTGATTGGGTTGAAAACCATATCGTTGCATATGATAAAAGAGAGCCAATGCCTCCTCGGCAGGGCCATACCTTGCATAAGCTGCAATCATCACAGTCCATGAACAGACGTTTGGTTGAGGCATTTGCTCAAACACTTTGCGAGCGTCTGCTAAACTTCCGCACTTGACATACATGTTAAGAAGTGTGTTGTGTAAAAGTGTATCTGCCATAAATCCATTTTCAGTGATGTGAGAATGAACTAATTTACCCTCTGCTAAAGCTTTTTTCTGAACACATGCCTGCAACAGAGAAACATATGTACAAGAATCTACATCGCAATCCATAGCATAGAGAATGTGCATTGCCTTATTCAGTCGGGCCAGTTTACAGGGTGTTGGTACATGATCGAAAGTGGGTGTGTTTACAATAGCCTGCGTAGGTACTGTGTGGTAGTGAAGGAAAAACGTCGCAACGTAACGGCGGTAATTTTCACATACTGAACGCCTAATCCGCCAATTCATGAAGTTTGGTGATCAGTGAGTAATGCTCAATAAACTCCATTGGTTTACACTATGAGAAATCAATGTAAACCTTTTAAAACATGCAGAGAATGCGAAGGTTGAGATCCCATATTTGATTAAAGCCCTGTCGATCCTCCCCAAGATATTGAGATTATTGCTAATGCATCTTTCAGTCTGGAGAAAAAAGCGATACGGCTGGTTTTGAAGCTCAACCCAACATAGGTTATGCCGAAAGAAGAATATCATCTGGCGCTGCTTCAACAGTGTAGGGCCTATCACTTCACTAACTCCAAACATGGATTGAAAATCTTGCAAACCCCTTGGCAGCTCGACTGGTTTGTGAGTTTAATACAGGGTTTTAAATCAGAGGTTTTTCTAAATTCGTCTTCAAAGATTTTTCAGTGGAAAAATACTAAATAGTATATACATGCTACAGTAGGGCGACTTACATAAATCCTCCCAAGTGAAAGAGGTAAGTATCTCGTAAAATCAATTTTGATGTATTATGAGCTAGGTTTTTTGTGATTTGGAAATATATATATATATATTTTATTGAGAAGATTAACATATTTGAATGGAAGTTTTTGTATATATATATAAAACTTCTATTCA
The DNA here is from genome assembly GCA_000404065.3 of Pinus taeda. NCBI lineage: Eukaryota > Viridiplantae > Streptophyta > Pinopsida > Pinales > Pinaceae > Pinus > Pinus taeda. Next base: position 30,088 of record APFE031665590.1, read on the forward strand.
AATATATTAGAATATACATATATAAAAGATTAAGATATTTGAATGGAAGTTTTTGTGATTAAAGTTATTTAGGGATTTGTTTTCTTGACTATTATGCAAACTTTTTCAATTGTTGACATGTTTTAAATTAATATCTTTTAAATGGTTGACATGTGTCAAATTAATATCTTTTAAATTGTTGACATGTTTCAAACCAATTAATGTGGTTTGTCATGAGTTTTGCCATAGTTTAAGCTAAGCAATGAGTCTTTGTTTTTGTTAAATTACAAGGAGTTTCGGGATGCCTTAAAGCATAATAAATATATTAAAAGAGATTCAACAAAATGTAAGTTTCTCTCGTTCTATAGATGGAAATTTGAAAATATGGGTCATATAAGGAGTCCCTTTACTCACATTGTGTTCATTATGCTAGAACATTAGGTGGTCTTGCATATGAAAGGAGGGTCCCTCAAGGAAACATATGGTAGGAGACAAAGGATGGAGTATGCAAAGATTCTAACTATTGTGTTGTGTTAACATCTTTGATGTCATAGGAATTCATGACCTCATATTGAAGAAGACAGATTTGAAGATTGATAAAGTCAAGATTGTTTGTATATGTAGGAAGCTTCACAGATTCACAGATTTGACTCAAATATGTGAATCTGTGGAGCTTCCTACATATACAAACAATGCCAATCACAAAAATATGAAAACTATAAAGTCAAGAGTGTTTCTAGGAGTGGACAACAATATGTGATGTAACCACCCCACCCACATTTACCTAATTTCATCGGCTTGCCAGGGTAAACATGAGATGAAGAGTTACTATGACATGACCCGACATCCTAGATCCAATTAAGGAAGTGGGGTCGACAAATTGACCACATAATGACATTGTACATGGGTTATAGGTCACTTAGACGATGAACAACCACCCCAAGTGACCAAACCTTGAGTTGGAACCCTTTTTCTCTACCCTGGGTCCACAAATGCACCCACAACAAGGCATGCATGTGGTTATAGGCCTCCAACCACTTGCACAACATTGCATTCATGCAGTTATAGCCCAATTTCTCCAGTTATGAGCATGTGGTCCCGAGAGTAGTGCCACCTTTTCAGGCTTGCCTCCAGACCACTGCCCATAATTGCTTGAGACTTTCCATAATCATGTTTAACATGGGAAAAAAGGTAAACATTCAATCTCAACACAAAAACTTGACCTAGACTAACCAAAACATATTAGGCATTTCGTCAAACACATGAAAAACATGTAAGCTACAGGTCATGAATGCGTATATAATCATAAAAGTATGAGATTCATCTGAGAATCACCAAGAAGGCCTTATGTCCTCTCCACAGCTGCAACAACAATTATTAGTTCATGCATTCATCAACTGATCAATAGTTAAACAATTCATGACAAGAGTCGTAGAAGGTACACATCATATAAACAACATATAACCAGAAAATAACTAGCATATAAACAATGGCAACTCAGCCATAATATCACCAACATAATCGCTACAAATATACATGAACCACAATACTAAGAATAACTCTTATTAACATATGAAAATACTAACCAAGTCAGGGACTTCCACATACCACCCGACCATAGATTGGGTTGAAACAAATCTCTCTTTCATCTAATAACTCCTGCATGATATTCCAAGCATGAATGTGGGATCTAATGGAATAAACCAAACAAAACCAAACCAGGGCTTCCAGAGGCCAAACCACCTCGACCCTCAACTAGTGATTCCACCTCACGATTAGACATTACTAACACCAACCATATCAGTCTCTACCCAAGTTATCTGAGGCTCCAGGAACTACTAACTCAACCCACCAAGGGCTTCAGAGCATTTGTCCCAACCTAGGCTCCAAGACTAGTAACTCAACCCAAGCTGTTCTAGGGCTTCCATAGTGTTTGTTCCAACCCGGAATTATGAGTACCAACCAAAAAACAATAAAGTGGGAAAACCCACAACACCATGGCTATCCAGGAAATGGCAAGGCAAGGCTAAAACCACTGTCAATACAGGCAAGCCTCCATGCCAATAACAACACATAACTAAAGAACCACATGCATCTACCATGCATTCGTAAATCAACAAGGAAATCACGCGTGCAACCTGTTACATGTAAAGAAATCCAGCTGTAATTGTCAATCCACCTGTTCCCTTGCACTTTCCTTCTTTCCTTTGCCTTCCTTCTCCAATCCAAGTGAAAACTAGAGTGCTCCAAAGATGCTCCAAGAATGCTCCAAGATTTCTGTAAGTGTGCAAGAGTATGAGAGAATGAGAAAATAGAATAAAGCTCCAACACAAGACTGACAAAAGGTTATGAATTGATCCTCATAATCCTTTTTATTATTGAGGCCTCTATTTTCTTTATTTTCCTTCATTTTTTCTTCGAGTCACCTCTCAAATATGTGACCTTTAACCTTCCTTTTCTCCTATTTTCCTTTATTTTCATAGATAAAATGTCAATTATTTCCACTTTTCCTTCGCCAATGTCTTTGCTAATTTCCATAGCAATTAATCACAAGTGATCCCCATCACTATGTTTTGCCCAACAATCAACTTGGAACATGTCCGTGACCTTGGTCTTATTTTTTTTTTTTTGGAATACATGTCCGTGACCTTGGTGTTTTTTGTTTTTATGTAGGAAATCAACCAAGGGTTGTACATGTGAATGTTTATCATAGAAAGAAAGCCTAACAAATCAATGCTCCAAATTGGGGATAAAATCTTGGATCATTGGCTTCAACATATACTATCGTTGATGGGCAAAACTTTGTGCAAACTTTGTTGGAAGATTCGAACTTTGTTATCATAAGGGTTGTTTCGACCTAGAATCTTTTGTACAACTCAATTAATGTAGTAGAAAGTAACAGTGTCCTATATGCAAGGAGTATTATTCAATGGATAACATCATAATCAATTCATATTAGATGTTACTATGTTTATCAATAGAAGAACACCCCAAATTTATGGTTGTCTAATATGACAGGTTAAAAGTTATCCTACAAATGAAATTGAAGTTGAGGTGATCCTAGATGCTTGTTTACATCAAAATCTAGAAGGTTATGCCAGGCTTTGTGAGTGTTGACATTGCCAAGATGGATATACCATTATTTCAAATGAAAAGGTTACACATTAACAAAGGAACTTTAGCCAAGTTGAATGTGAAGGTATATTCAAAGGTCAATTGCTTGTTAAGAAAAAAGGAAAATGGGATTAAGAATATTTGAGATGGATATTTGGAAATAAGTAGTGCTATCACATCCACTATAAATACACTCCTTTGAAAATAGAAAGAATATAAAATTGTGCCAAAACTAAACAATAGTGCAAATAATACAAATAGAGAAGATAAAGGCTCAAGTTCCAACTAAGAAACAAGTGACAACATTTACTTTCAACAAATAATGATGTCAAGTTTTGTCTGTCCACTTTTGCAATTTTTTAAAAATTTATAGACAAATTACAAGCATGTTTGTCGAACCCCCAAATAATTTTGAACTAAAGTTCTAAATGTATCCTAAAAAATGTTGGACACCTAATCCTCTATGGGTTGGTGTGGCATATGAACGGCCACCAGAGTCCAAGAGACCACTTGGAAAATAAATCCAAGGGTCACATCAATGTACTATAAATGTATATCATGTCAATAATATATGAAATTCAATGTTCTATCATTTATGACTGTTTGCATTCCATGTGACTTTAAAAAGGTATAGAGCTGGTGTTCTTCTTCCCTGCTCCAATTTAAGCCACTGATTTCTTGTGGCCTTTCTATGTGTTTTTGTTGTAGGACCTGGGCGTTGTCCAAACTCTTAATGCCATACCCTTTCTGCTACTCAGAATTGTTGTCAGCGACCATTTCTATTTTTAGATTTTGCCTTGAACAACTATTCATCTAACCTTCTACTCATTGGCCTGACAAAAAAATGCCTCTTTGACTCTTTGATTGCTTAACGCTCACTGTGCACTCAAACCATCCCTATCGTCTGTTGTCTCTTAGTAAAAAAAAGAAAACTCCCATGAAATTCTAATGGTTAGATCCTCTCCATTATTCTTTGTAACACAATACCCTGCATGACGCACATTCCTTGAAATATAACGGTCTCTGAGGACGTAATGCTCCTATTGATCTTCATTAGCACCCATGCTCTAGATACAACATGAAGACTATAGTGACAGAAATGAGGAATGCTTGCTAGACATTCTCTTTCTATGCGATGGAAGATAGGTTGTGATGTCTCAGTTGGACAACATATGGTGATTTGTCAGTCCTCAGATTAAGAGAGATTTGTGCCTCCATTTTTACGTCGTAGTGACTTTAGATGTGGAAGTGTTGACAGTGTCATCTAAGGGGATCTCCCCAGTAAGAAGTCTCAATTAAACCTCAGACCGTTTGGTGTAGGAGTCCCAATAGTGGGTCATATGGTAATGCCTTGATTTCACACGGAGGCAAGTAAGATAACTCTTTTGGTAGCAAGGGTGTGACAATTGCGGTGAGTCAAGGAAGGTGCATGATAAGTTCTAACACATGGGGGGTTGAGATGAGTGCGCGCCTTGGAAACCTGTGATAGCACACAATTAAGAAGGGAACACATGAGCAAAGATGCATCACAACGTGGAAGACAAGTTAGCTAGCAATCCAAAGTGATGGTTAAACCAACAACACATTTAAGAAAGGTTCATACATACATACACAGATAGATACACATGCATGTGTAAGTAAATGAATATATATATCATTTAAAGTAAACCAGATAGCATATAATACAATACAACATATGCATGAAATGTGTTGGCTCTTGTTATATTACAAAGTGTAAGTTCCAGCCATACAATACATCCATGTCCAACCACTAGTTTCGACAGCAGAATGTTACAGCCACAACTGCTTGCTCCTCCAAAGAGATGCACTAGCTCTGTGCAGTGGAGAAACCAAGGCTTGTTACAACATTATCCTAGCTCTCTCCAAGATAGTCTTATTGGAAGCTTGGCTAACCAAAAGCTTATATAATGAGTTATGAGGGACTATTTATAACAAAGAGTGGGGTGGCCCTTGACATTCCCCTTTGTCACAGTTCAACTACCCTCATGACTCTTCATCTACTCTATGACTGTTACATCCAACTATCGACACTGAAATTATACTTGAAAAGACATTACATTACAATGCACATGTACCCATGTGAGAGAAATGGCTTGAGCAAGCCATGCTAGACATCACTATGACTTAGAAAACCATGGAAGTCTAACTCCTCAACATCCTCACGTTGATCAATAGTAACATACTGATGCCAAGATCGACAGTCTGCGATGGTGTCCATGTGCTCCAAGGTAACATTTTTCTGGAACCTGACTCCTGCCTCCATAGCATCTAGGTACACTACTCGGGCTCCTCTGTCCAACTCATCTGTAAGAATGTGCATCATTGTCTTCAATGTAGCTGGACCAACAACATACTTGTGCATGATGTTTGCATTGATGGGCAAGTATGGGCTAGTGGCAATGCACATCAACTCGTCAAAGTATGAGTCAAGCTCTAGTCGGACCTATGCCTTTTACTTCGCCTGGGTGAGAATCCCAATAGATGGGATCGCATGTGCGCACACCACAACATCCATACTCTTGAATACACGTGCATGGGAAGCCTGTATACTAGTGATGAGCTGCGAGAGCTCTTCGTAGTTCCAAATCTGACTCTGGTTACGTGCCTTTAGCTTGACCACACTGACCTTCATCATCTTAGGCAAGTGAAGCAGGGCTACCTTATATCTCATCATCCATGTTTGCATGTAATCAACAGCAGCATGCAAGTTCGTCAAGATATGTGCTCTTCTAGCACATCGTTGCTGCCATCCGTTGAGATGGATGACTGCCTTATGCACTGCACCAAACTTGGAGTAAAATGCTTGCATAATTGTGTCAAGGGACAACACTTCATCTAGTATTGCCTTCTTCAGTTCAACTCGGGCAGACGCTGTCACCAACTCTCCTCCTTGCTTGGTCGTCTAAAATTCCCTATCCATTTGCTCATTTTTAGCTATCAGAAAGCGAACACTTGAGCTAGTGGCTTTGTCATACACTCTGGTTGCATCGGCCAAGGCTGTTGAATTTTTGTGCATGTTAGACATGATCACTCATTCCTCAACTTGCGCAAGAGATGTATGATCATCCAGAGTCGACACTCTACGAGACTGCACAGCTATATGTTCAGACTCGTTGAATGAGATGTTGTGCATCTCTCCTTCTGGATGATCTCCAAGGATCTCAGTGCCTCATCATCTGGATGTGGTGAAGTAGGTAATTCGGCCTCTTGGTGGTGAGGCATAAGGTCGATGTCCTGTTCTGATTCTCATTGCTCCATATCTGTATCCATCTGTTGAAGTGCTTTCTCTATCTCATGAACGAAGTCCTGCTCCTACGATTGTTCACCCTGTCTGCCTAATGCCAACTGTTCTCATGAATCCACTACCTTTACACATGGTGTTTCATCTATTTTCACATGTTGTGCCCCCTGCTGTACCTATTGTTGTTGCGCTTCCTTCTCCCATTTGTGAAACTCTTGTTCCTTCCAGAGTTGCTCCTTCAGCTCATGCAACTCCTTCTATGTTTCCTCCATTCTTCTCTTCTCCCTCTACCTTTTCGTGATTCCCTTGTCACGTTGTTGCCTCTTCATCTCTTTAGCCATAGCTGCTTTCTCTACCAGTGGATCTGCTCGGAACTTTTCTCTTTTCTCTTCCTCCATGTGATCGACAATCTTCCTCTTGCCCTTGTCGCACATTGGTATGCTTGCCTTTGCTGCTACTGCTGCTAGTGCTAGTGTTCTCTGGGATGTTGCTTCATGTTGCTTCGCTACCCACTCCACATTAAAGCCAACCTGTTCATTGGGTCTGGAGAAACTGTAGCAATATCTCCATGGGTCCTCCTCAGCCCAATGAAATTTCCGTGGATCCAGTTGAACTATACTTTCATGCAATGATCTTTCACAATACAATGTGGTTCATACGGATTGTAACTTCGAAGGTCAAATGGATACTTCTTCATCTATTTTTCTTCGTCACCTGCTTGCTTGAAACTCTAATCTCATATAACCCAATATGCAACGGAAGAGCGGGTTAAGGGGCCTTCTTCTTCCGGTGTCATCTAGTTGTCAATCTTGCTGAGATGTGATATGTTACTTCCTACATGATGAGTATGTCCAAGGCAAACTTTGGTAGAACATGCGGAGGCTTCTCCATGCTTAACATTCGTATGAAGGTGTTGAATAGTGAGGCATACCAATCAGAAATGTCTATTAGTGCCTTCATTGCTTCCCTCAACATGCAGGGTGGATCCTGTTCGAATATCATCTTGTAAAATGGGGTGACAAAATGATCAGACAATCGTGTGATAACTCCTATGAAGTTGCATTCGGACAACAGCTTACAATATGTGTTCACAACAGTCTCCGTCGGTGACCATGCCCACTCCAAGCACAGGAACTCCTGTTAGGCACAGATTGCATCTAAGATGTATGCAGACATGAAGATCTCTACTTGCATACCTCCGCGTGACTGTCAAGCCTTCGTTACATGTTCCTTCAGTTGATGAGCCAACATGCTGGACCAGTTACATGGTTTGCCCTCTCTGGCCAGTTGGTCCAGCGTGATCACCCAACTTTGTGGGAAGGTTTTTGTACTTTCTTGGTCATACAGTTGACATGAAAATATGACCAAGTATTGACACGCCTTCCACAGTATCTTTGTCTTGTAGATTTGGTTGGGTGTCATCTTGAATCTAGTCGGCTCCTTTACCTAGTTCTTGAGAATGTCTTTGGAGTTGGCATTACTGTTGGGTAAGTTGAAGGGAGTTTCCATGATAGTCATGGGCTTCGAAATCTGAAACATCTCATCATAATATTGTGCCCAAAATGTTGCAATCTTCGTCCCGCTGACACTGCTCAAAGTCATCGTCTCAGGATTAGTATGCGAGACAATCCATTGTATCATGTCCACGCATGGGAACGCGGGGAATCTACATGCAATCTGGTACAAGCTGGACTTGTGAATGTTCACATACACCTGGTGGTCTTTGAGGTATTCCCTAAAAGTGCCTGCAAATGCTTCATTGACCTCTTTCCTTTTCATCTTGATGTCCTTGTCTAGAAACAACTTGTTATCTTCATAGATCGGTAAACATGCAGACACCTATTCAACTGCTGCTCCAGTTGCACTTCTGTCAGTGACCTTTGATCCTGCTCTCTTGGAGGCCATTGATCTTGTACTGCTAAGAGATGGATGAACATCTAAAAGATTTGGAGACAAAGCGACATGCATGGAAAGAAATTTGTTAGCAAAAACCAAAGCAAATTCGGGGAATGACATAACACATACCTAGGGAATGATAGGAAAATATTGCACAATTTCTTCTGGGAGGTTGGGTGATTGGCTGCCAGAACTATGCAAAAGGCAGTTTGGGTTGTCTAGGAGGCAAGACTAGCTACTGGATTTGCGCAATGCACAATCCAAGTTGACTGTTGACTGTTGGGATTGCACAATGTGTAATTCCAACCAGAAATGACTACAGGCTCAGTGACTGCATTGTGCAATTTTCTGGACTAGTAGTCACTGTCCCTCCAAAATGTGCAAAACAGTCATGGAAGACAGTTCCTGGGCAAAAATGTGCATTTCTAGAGAGGATGACAGAGCCTTCCTTCTCGAGATTGCTCAATGTTGTGTTGGTGAGGCAGAGTTCGGGCTAAGGCTGGCCAGACTTGTCAACGGGCAACTGAAAGAAAATATGAAATTGAATGCATGGCGATGCTGAGTGAAAGCAGATGTGATTTATCATGTATGCAAACATTGAATGAAATATTCAAAAAACAGAACAACATGCATGTGGGTGAAGCAAATCGCTGAATCGATGATCATTTGTGCAAAACAGTTTCATGCATGTGACAACAATGAGATAGCAACGAAAATTGAAACGGTGCTAGTACAAGCTAGTATGCATGTAAACGATGACAAGAGTTCAAATAAATCAAGCAAACAACACTCACACAAGCGAAAACACAAAAAGTGACATAAATGCTGAAAAAGACAAGTTGAGACCACCTACCCATGAATAGATGAGCCAGATGTGTTGAGGCGTCTTGGATGTGTTGTGGGAAGTTAGAGCTCCAAGATCAATGTGAAAGAATGAGCTCTGATGTGTCGAATAAATAATTTTGGGCTCATGACGTGCATGCCACAAATCTAGGAAAAAGAAACACTTGGAGGAAAGATTCTAAAACAAACTTTGCATGTAACCTCCAACTGCTAAAAATAGCTCCTTAAATCAAGGGATGCTTTTTGCATGTTGCCTTATTCTATTTTGGAAAAAAGCAAGCCATGCATGCAAGTCAATTTTCCTTGGTCCTGGGATGAACTGGTCAACCCAACTACACATGCAAGAGGTTGCTCAACTGGTGGGAGAAAATGCACATTTTTGGATGGGAGATGGGCTGGCTGCCCAAGATATTTGCACAATTTCCTGGTAGAGCAGCTAATCGCTGCATAGAATTGTGCAATTCGTGGGCTGAGCAACCCCACTGGGAAGAATTGTGCAATATTCTGGGCGAAGCTTGACTAGCAGAATTGCGCAATTCTGGAGCCCAACAGGCTGCCAGATAGAATTGCGCAATTTCCTGAGGAGTTGCTTAGCTTGCAGCTGGACCAAGTCTGGAGGAACATCCTGTGAGGGGAATGCATCAAGCTTTGATTGATAGGCTGTCTTTGTGCAAGAAAAACATTGAAGCTTGTGTACTTGATAAAGCAAGACAAGGTGTTGCGAAAGGTTGGTAGGGAGGCTCCAAAACGAAGCTAAGGAAAAAATTTGGAGGGTGGTTGTAGCCGCTACAACACTTAGCGACACACTGGTAGAACTCCAGCTCTCTGAATGGACCTTGTTCGTGAAAAGCAAGTCTAACACCTCCGAAAGTATTGTTCAATTCTCAGTTCACCTTGGTTTCACACTTGCTTGATTGTAAGATGTAGCATCTACCAAGCTCTTGGTCGATCGACACACATTCCAAGCCAAGGCAACACAACTATTTTGATTGGGGTTGAGGGGTATATTGGTGCACAAGCAGTATAGTCGTTAGAGTCTTAGTTTCATCTCTGGTGTTGCTCTGCTACCAGCAGGCCTGGACAGTACCCCGACAGAGTCACATAGGAAGACAAGCATGGCTCCACTACCAGCGAGCCTGGTTAGTACCCCGATGGAGTTACTTGCATCACCTCTCTATGTAGGAAACCTTTCTCTTATTTCACATGATTCATTTTCATTTTTTCAAACTTTTTCACTTTTTCATTTTTTCATTTTCGTAACTATGCATAACACTTATTCATTTCAGAGGCGGAAGAGGGATCCCGACTTATTGAGAGCAGAAGAGGTTGTTTGAGCAGAGTATTTTATTATACCTCTGATGTTTCTATTAAGGTTTTCCCCCTCACCTTAATCTACTTGACTGAGCTAACAAGGGTTAACCCAAAAACAACAGACTAGAGTAGGTGACACTAGTTTGAGCGGAAGCGTTGTGCTTTCACCAAGGTTCACTTCAAACAGTACTTATTTTCCTTCGATGTATCATGTACTATAAGTAACAAGTTCTTCATATAGAGGTAGGATGAAATATAACCAAGTAGTGATAGCTGCACAAGGCTGCTTGTACTTTACCTAGCTTGTTTCAAGAGTCATACATGGTTTCATGCAAAACTACCCTACGAACAAAACAAGCTAACAAAAAACAAAGAAAAAGCAAAAGCAAAAGCAAAAGCAGAAGAAAAGTGAGTAAGAAAATAAGCAAGCAAACAAGGAAACAAACAAAGTAAGTAAGCAAACAAACCTGCAAGCAAATTGACTGAAAACAAACACTACTCCTACTCCTAAACTAACGATGCATGGGCTTGATCACGTGAAGTGATATTTCCAATGCAAACATCGGTGCATTGGTTGACCATGTTGGTGAAGATTTGGTCCGCAAAAACCTAGTTGTGCGAACCAACAATCAAGAAAGATATAACAATGATGGAAACCACACTTCGTGTTTCAAAGTGCCCACAGGACATAAGTAAGTGGAAGTGCATGACAAGTAGTCTGTGGACTTATCATGGTGTTGTGCGACAATTCGTGTAGCTTTAAAGCATATGCACACTCTTGACTGTGACATGCAAGCAAATGAAAGAAACAAATACAACTTGTGTCGTGCACGTGTGCTTGCAATGTAAGATTCTTCCAATGCATGAGTGATAGGATCGTGCAGTTCAAGTGGAGGAAGCATGATCTGTGCGTGAGATTGATCTTCAATGCATACAGATGAGTGATGAGGAGCCTCGGGTGATTGAACAGTTTCTTGATCAGAAGTGAAACTAACCCCAAGAGAGGGAGGACCTGACATAACCATCAGCTCGGGTTGAAGTGCCTCGACAGTCTTGGGTGTTTCAACTTCATTGTCAGATAGATCATTATAAACTAGTGGCTTAAAAATCAACTGCAATAGAATCATGATTGTGATCAAATATGGAAGTGAATGGATCACGCAAACCACGATCAGAAAAATTAATGATTTCATCGACATCCTCATGATCTGATGAATCAAGCAGAGGGGTAGATGAAAAGCGGACAAAATCATCCTTTGTGTTTCCGAAAAAGAGAGATGAAAAATCATCCTCTCCATTGTCGAATGATGGACTGACATCCGGTGTGTCCGGTGAGTGATCAACAATGGATGCATCCATGGATGAAGATACACATGCGAAATCATGGATGGCAGGTTCACCAAATATGTCAGGAAGGAACGGAGGAGGCTCGGACGGAAGGGAGTCATCCTTAGTCAAGTGTTGATGCTCAAGCTCCCACTCATATTCTTCATGAATGACACCGCATGTTGGTTGTGCAACAACAACTTCGTCAGTGGCTTGTTCCTCATTCACAACAAGTGTAGAGCCTGGAATGGAAGAACACAAGACAATATCATCTCAAGGAACAGCGAAGTGCGAAGACGAAGGTTGTGGAACAAAATTCATATGAAAACTAAATGGACTCAGAACCAAATCTGCGTAAAAATTAAACGAAGTGATGTTGGGAGGATGTGATAGCTAAACAGGTGTGTGAGAATGATCCTCAACATCACTCTGCAGTGGTGGAGTTGTTTGATGATGGGATGATGGGAAATCACTTGTGACAGTAACCACATCCATCTGGGATTGCATAGCTCCATCACTGAAGAATGCTGAATGAGGCTTGATTTCAAACTTCTTCTTGGGGTGAGAAGATTTCTTAACGCAATACTCAAATCGATCCCAAAGATAGAAAAATTCCATCTGGCTCTTCGGACCTTGAAACTGCAAATCACGAAAGCACTACGAATAATCAAGTCGATTCATGTGGAGCCTTCCATTGTTGTAACACTTTTTGGTCAAGATGGTCTGGATCAAAATGATAGAAAGTGCCTTCACGTTGTTAGCTGGGAGGCTACACAACCACCGATGTGGGGATTCACGAAGTGTGTATGCAAGCAACAAGCTGGCCTGTTTTTCAGAACATCCATCTTCCTCATGAAGCATGGAAAGAAAGTCATGTAAGAACTCAGTCCAGGCCACTTCGCCTTCACCATCATATGTGTAAGTGGACAAGTGATAAAAAAACTCCCTCATTATGGTGACATCTTCGTGATTTGAAAAACATTGCGAAGGGAGAAGAGTGCACGAATCCATGATAGTTATGAAACGGTTCAAAACAAGATGAGAGGACACAATTTGTCATCTGACCCTCCTTCTAGCGCCAAAAATATTGACGTTGCTGGACCCGCCAGCATGTTAGGGGATCTCCCTGGGAAGAAGTCCCAATTAGACCTTAGACCATTTGGTGTAGGAGTCACAACAGTGGGTTGTATGGTAATGCCTTGATTGCGATTTCGCACAAAGGAAAGTAAGATAAATCTGTTGGTAGCAAGGGTGTGATAGTTGTAGTGAGTCAAGGAAGGTGCATGACAGGTTCTACCACAAGGGGGGTTGAGATGAGTGCACCCATTGGAAACCTGTGATAGCACATAGTTAAGAAGGGAACACATGAGCAAAGATGCATCACAACATGGAAGGCAAGTTAGCTAGCAATCCAAAGTGATGGTTAAACCAACAAGACATTTCAAAAAGATTCATACATACATACACAGATAGTTATACATGCATGCGTAAGTACAAGGATACATATATCATTTAGAGTAAACTAGATAGCATAGAATAAAATACAACATATGCATGAAACATGCTTGCTCTTGTTATTTTAAGAAGTTTAAGTTCCAGTCATACAATACATCCATGTCCAACCACTAGTTCCGACAGTGGAACGTTACAACCACAACCGCCTACTCCTCCAAAGAGATGTACTAACTTTGCGCAGTGGAGAAGTGAATGCCCACTACAATATCATCCAAGCTTTCTCCAAGATAGTCTTATCAGAAGCTTGGCTAACCAAAAGCCTTACAATGAGTTAGGAGGGACTATTTATAACAAAGGGTGGGGTGGCCCTTGACATTCCCCTTTGTGACAGCTCAACTACCCTCATGACTCTTCATCTACTCTATAAATGTTACATCCAACTATCGACACTTGACTTACACTTGACAAGAAATTACATTACAATGCACATGTACCCATGTGAGAGAAATGGCTTGAGCAAGCCATGGTAGATATCACTATGAATTAGACAACCATGGAATTCCAACTCCTCAACATCCTCGCGTTGATCAACAGTAACATATTGGTGCCAAGATTGGTAGTCCGCGGTAGTGTCCGTGTTCTCCAAGGTGAAATCTTTCTAGAACCTGACTCTTGCCTCCATAGCATCCGGGTACACTTCCCAAGCTCCTTTGTCCAACTTGTCTGTAAGCATGTGCATCATTGTCTTCAATGCGGCTGGACCAGAAACATACTTGTGCATGATGTCTGCATTAATGGGAAAGTATGGGCTGGTGGAAATGCGCATCAACTCGTCGAAGTACGAGTCAAGCTCTAGTCGGACATGTGCCTTTGTCTTTTCCTAGGTGAGAGTCCCAATAGATGGGATTGCATGTGCGCACACCACAACATCCATACACTTGAATACACGTGCATGGGAAGCTTGTATACTAGTGATGAGCTGTGGGAGCTCTTCATAGTTCTGGATCTGACTCCGGATACGTGCCTTCAGCTCGACCATACTGGACTTCATCATCTTAGGCAAGTGAAGCGAGACTCCCTTATATCTCATCGTCCATGTTTGCATGTAATCAACAACAACATGCAAGTTCATCAAGGTATGTGCTCTTCTAGCACATCGTTGTTGCCATCCATTGAGATGGATGACTGCCTTATGCACAGTACTAAAGTTGGAGTACAACGCTCGCATAATTGTGTCAAGGGACAACACTTCATCTAGTATTTGCTTCTTCAGTTTAGCTCGGGCGGACATTGTCGCCAACTCTCCTCCTTGCTTGGCCATCTGAATTTCCTTATCCATTCGCTCATTTTCAGCTATCAGAAAGCGAACACTTGAGCTAATAGCTTTGGCATACACTCTGGTTGCATCGCCTAAGGCCGTTGGATGTTTGCGCATGTCAGACACATTCACTTGTTCCTCAACTTGCGTAGGATATGTATGATCATTCGGAGTTGAAATCTACGAGACTGCACAACTCTATGTTGAGTTTTGTCAAATGAGATGTTGTGCATCTCTCCTTCTTGCTAATCTCTGGGGATCTCAAGCCTCCTCGCTCGCTTGAGATTTGCTCATCATCTGGATGCAGTGAAGTAGGTAAGTTGACCTCTTGGTGGTGAGGCATAAGGTCGATGTCCTGTTTCGATTCCCATTGCTCCATATCCATATCCAACTGTTGAAGTGCTTGCTTTGTCTCACGAGCGAAGTCCTACTCCTATGATGGTTCACCATGTCTGCCTGATGCCAGTTGTTTTGATGAATCCACTGCCTGTATGGGTGTTGTTTCATTTATTTTCACATGTTGTGCCCCTTGCTGTACCTGTTTATGCTACGCTTCCTTGTCCTGTTTATGCAACTCTTGTTCCTTTCGGATTTTCTCCTTCAGCTAATGCAACTCCTTCTCTATTTCCTCCACTCTTCTCTTCTCCCTCTGCCTTTGCGCAATTTACTTGTTGCGTTGTTGCCTCTTCACCTCTATCGCCATAGCTACTTTCTCTACCAATGGATCTGCTCGGAGCTTGCAGCTTTGCTCTTCCTCCATGTGATCGACAATCTTCCTCTTGCCCTTGTCGCGCACTGGTATGCTTGCCTCTGCTGTTATTGGTGCTCTCCGGGATGCTGCTTCATGTCACTTCATTAACCACTCCATAGCGTAGCTGACCTATTCATTGGGTCTGGAGAAACTGTAGCAATATCTCCATGGGTCCTCCTCGGCCCAATGAAATGCCCCGTGGATCCAGTTGGGCTATACTCTTGTGCAGTGATCTTTCACAATAAAATTTGGGTCATACGGATTGTAACTTTGGAGGTTGAATGGATACTTCTTCATTTGTTCTGCTTCGACATCCGCTTACTTGAAACTCTGAATCTCATAAAACCTAATCCGCAACAGAAGAGCGTGCCAAGGGGCCTTCTTCTTCTAGTGCAGTCTAGTTGTCAATCCCGCCGAGATGTGATATGCTACTTCCTTCATGATGAATATGTCCAAGGAAAAAATTGGTAGAACATGCAGAGGCTTCTCTGAGTTGAACATTCATATGAAGGTGCCAGACAATGAGGCATACCAATCAGCAATGTCTATCGATGCCTCCATTATTGCCCTTGACATGTAAGGTGGATCTTGTTCGAATATCATCTTGTAAACTAGGGTGACAAAATGATTAGAAAACCATGTGATGACTCCTCTGAACCTACATTCGAACAACAACTTACAATATGTGTTCACAACAGTCTCCGTCGGTGACCATGCCCACTCCAAGCCCGGGAACTCCTGTTGGGCACATATTGCATCTAAGATGTAGACGGAAATGTAGATCTCTGTTTGCATAACTCCGAGTGACTATCTAACCTTCGTTACTTGTTCCTTCAGCTGATGAGACAACATGCCAGACTAGTTACATGGTTTTCCCTCTCTGGCCAGTTGGTCCAGTGCGATCACCCAACTCTGTGGGAAGGTTTCTATCGTTTCTTGGCCATATAGTCGACATGAAAATATGACCAAGTATTGATATGCCTTCTACAGTATCTTTGTCTTGTAGATCTGGTTGGGTGTCATCCTGAATCTAGCTGGCTCCTTTACCCAGTTATTAAGAATGTGTCTGGAGTTGGCACTGCTGCTGGGTAAGCTAAAGGGAGTCTCCATGATAGTCATGGGCTTTGACATCTGACACATCTCAGCATAATCTTGTGCCCAAAAGTTTGCAATATTCGTCCTGTTGACATTGCTCAAAGTCATCATCTCGGGATCAATATGCGAGACGATCCAGTGTATCATGTCCGCGCATGGGAACAAAGGGTATCTGCATGCAATTCGGTACCAGATGGACTTGTGAATGTTCACATACACTTGGCGATCTTCGAGGTCTTCCGTAAAAGTGCCTACAAATGCTTCATTGACCTCTTGCCCTTTCAATTTAATGTCCTTGGCTAGAAACAACTTGGTATCTTCATAGATCAGTGGACATGCAGACACCTATTCAACTATTGCTCTAGTTGCACTTTCGTCAGTGTCCTTTGATCCTGCTCTCTTGGAGGCCATTGATCCTATACTGCTAAGAGGTGGATGAACACTTGAAAGATCTAGAGACAAAGCGACATGCATAGCAAGAAATCTATCAACAAAAACCAAATTAAATTCGAGGAATGACATAACATATATTTGGGGAATGATAGGCAAATATTGCGCAATTTCTTCTTGAAGGCTAGGTGACTAGCTGCCAGAACTGTGCAAAAGGCAGTCTAGGTTGTTTTGGAGTCAAGACTAGCTGTTGGATTTGCGCAATCCGTAATCCAGGCTGACTGCTGGGATTGCGCAATGCGCAATTCCAGCTAGCAATCACTGTAGGCTCAGTGACTACATTGTACAATTTTCTGGGCCAATAGTTATTGTCCCTTAGAAATGCACAAAGTAGTCCTAGAAGACAGTTCCTGGGCAAAATGCGCATTTCTAGAGAGGAGGACAGAGCCTTCCTTCTCTGGCTAAACTCACCGACGGGAAACTGAAAGAAAATATGAAAGTGAATGCATGGTGATGCTAAGTGAAAGTAGAAGTGATTGATTATGCATGTAAACATTGATTGAAAGATTTTGAAAATAGAACAACATGCATGTGGGTGAAGTGAGTCGCCAAATCGGCGACCGTTCGTGCAAAACAGTTTCATGCATGCGACAATAGTGAGATAGTAATGAAAAATGAAATGGTGTTAGTACAAGCTAGTATGCATGTAAACGACAACAAGCATTTAAAGAGATCAAGCAAACAACACTCACACAAGAGAAAACACAAAAAGCGACAGAAATGCTGAAAAAGACAAGTTGAGACCACTTACCCGTGAATAGCTCAGCCAGATGTGTCGAAGAGTCCTGGATGCACTGTGGGATGTATGAGCTCCAAGATCAATGTGAAGGAATAAGCTTTGATGTGTCGAATAAATAAGTTTGGGCTCATGATGTGCATGCCACAAATCTAGGAAAAAACGACACTTGGAGGAAAAATTCTAAAACGAACTTTGCATGTAACTTCAAGTTGCTAAAAATATTTCCCTAAATCAAGGATGCTTTTTGCATGTTTCCTTTTTCTATTCAGGGAAAAATCAAGCCATGCATGCAAGTCAAGTTTCCTTGGTCCCAGGAGGAACTAATTAACCCAACTACACATGCAAGAGGCTGCTTAACTGGTGGGAGAAAATGCACATTTCTGGATGGGAGCTGGGTTGGTTGCCCAAGAGATTTACGCAATTTCTGGGCAGAGCAGTTGACTGCTGCCCAAGATTGCACGTTTCCTGGGCTGAGCAGCCCTACTGGGAAGAATTGCGCAATTCTGGAGCCCAACATGCTGCCAGATAGCAATTTTTGGAGGGGAGGCTGGGTTCCCTCCAGAATTGCACAATTTCCTGAAGGAGCTACGCAGCCTACAGTTGGACCAAGTCCGGAGGAAGAAACTGTGAGGGGAATGCATCAAGCTTTGGTTGACAGGTTGTCTTTATGCAAGAAAAACATTGAAGCTTGTGTACTTGGCGAAGCAAGACAAGGTGCTGTGAAAGGTTGGTAGGGAAGCTCCAAAACGAAGCTAAGGCAAAAATTTGGAGGGTGGTTATAGCCGCTACAACAAGAATATAGAAAATGGCAGACAATCAAAGGGCCTTGAGACTCGAAAGTTAACATGAGAGGAGTAGGTCTCATGATCAAATCACTAGAGAAACAATCGACCTGCATTGTGATATTACCACTTGTGTAATACAATGCTCTTGCATGGGTTTTGTGAATTTAAGCAACATTATTGTGGCAGAATGGAGTTGGATCTTCGTTCTCTCTACCACGAAGCATCAGTTGTGCAAGGTTCGGTCCATAATCTTGCGCTCAACCACCCATATTACGTTGCAGGTATCACGCACTCAAGTTTTTTACTATAATATCAGTGTTGCACACTGCTTTAAAATCATTAGTGTGCTACCCATACGTTGTCCATTGGGCTGTCATACCAATACAATCTGGACTACGGTCCATACGTGAATCTGCTCTCCATTGAATGTTGTCACTGCCATACACTGGTGAACACAACCTCTCCATCCCTTGAGCCTAGGCCTCTTGGCCCTCTCCCTCAAGCGTTAATACCCACCAGCCATTTGCATTCCCATTTGCAGAGAAATTTATATTAAGGGAGAAATAAACAAACAAGGAAACAACGTTGTTGGGAAGAGAGGCACGAAAAACAAGAGAAGGGGCCAGTGAGGGGGCACTCCGTCGAGAGTCGAATCATGTGGAAATTTTTTTCCAACAAACTGAATAAATACACAACCACATATACAGGTTGTGGAGGAAGAAAATGAATAAACGCGAAAGCATAAGAAGCTATCAAATACTCAAATCGTGATTCCTATATAGAGAAAATCTCGAAGAAGGTAATCCACGTTAAGCAGAAGTGTAGGGCGTGAGACAGAGCAGCATCAGAACAAAAGTCTGAGCAGTCTGTCATTTCAACATTGAGGTAATCCGTAACTCAGATAGACTAAGCATTTTAGGATATGTGGGGAAAATATATTTTATCTTAATCTCGGGAGATAGAATGTAAAAACTATACCTCATGGATTGTTGTAATGGAAAACACCCTAATGTTAAAAAAAAATGGGTAACAAAAGGGCAGTAAAAACAAACCCATAGTAGATCAAAGAGTTGTAGCCAGATTTGGAAACAGAAATTGATGCCCAGTTGATTATTGAAGCGTGAGGTTACCAAAATGGCTCAGGTTGACCCTTTTTTAGACTTATTAAGATCTCTAATCATGTCTACTGCTGAAAGAATATTTAAAGTCAGCAAAGACACTCTCACAAATATTCATACCTGCCTACGCAATGCACACGAAAATATAGATTTTTTGCAGCTCGAATCACAACTTTAGCAAGATGAGTTACAGTAGAAAACACATCCTTCTGAACTTGCTTTTGTTCTAAACAATCCCCTATTTGACTTTGAAAAAGGATCCTATCAACAACTAGTAAGTCATCAAGTCAGTAAAGTTGACGTTGATTCACATTTTGTCCCTAGTGCAAGAGCAGATTTGCATGCAAAAGCGGAAATTTAGACTGCTTTTCCCAAGCCAATCATTAGACCTTGGGAAGAACTTGTCCACAACAAGCACAAAACATGTCTGGGATATGATAAGGAGGTTTCCTTTCACATTCCAGATTACTCAAAGCCCATCCAGTTTTAGAGTGTTGGATTTATTCATGAAATTTCACCTTCAATTGTTTTAGATTATGGTCGTCTTCCACAATAGCCACAACAGATTGTCAAATTCCAACATTGTGACTGAGTTGGCCATATGAGAGATCATTTCTTTGATCTTCATCCATGCAAGCATTGTGGTCAACATACTCATTCTTCACACAAATGCTTCAAAAGCAAGCCTCCCACAAGAACAAAGATTCATCTTGGATGGATCATTTCTTGGCAATGGGCTTCAATAGCCAAGAACATATTTCAGTCATATGTTAGAACTTGTTCTAGAGTAATGTAAATAATGTAAGCATTGGTTCATCTACTTATCTATTTTAGATAAACTTTGCTAATTCAAATACCTTTGATTAGATTGTATCAATGTTGTTGATGTAACACTACCTACCATCCTCTTAAAGTTATTACGAGATGTGGAAGGTGTTACTAACATTTTGAATATTATTTTCAATGATTGCCAAGGAAATAGGGTCATAAAAAATTTCTCTTTTAATAAACCATTCCACATCAAGCAATTAACAAACTTATTGATCTTAATGACCTAAAGCTTATTGAGTGATTATTATAGATATATATATAAATATATATTAATATATATTAATTAAACTACTAATGATTTGAACTAAAACAAGGATTACAAATACCCTCTACTATTCTGCAGAAAGGAAATCACAATTTAGAAACACATGCAATGACATGCAACCATTAAAACCACAAGAACACAATGATTTTATAGGGGAACCTAACTGGGAAAACCCCCTCTATTTCTTTTCATTAATCATATGAAAATGAGAAACTATTACAATGTTTTGCTTCAATCTAGAAGCACACCCTGCACTGTAAACATGTTCTCTTGTTGACTACCCTTCTCTACCCAACACTTAGTCAATTCAATGCCCCGACTTCCTCCTATTTCCTTGTGCAATCCTTGAGGAAATTAGCTCCTAAAAGATAGGAATTTCCTCCTATTTTTTTGCACAATTCCCAATGAATGATTTACCTGCTTAACTGCCAAGCATGTACAATCAACTAGTATACAAATGATAATTACAATGTGCCTTTTCCTCCACTCTAGCAGGAAATTCAAATTCCATGCATCTATAGGTTATTTTTAGGTAATTGACTAGTTTAACTAAGAGATCGCTGAGTTAACAACAGTTCTGCTACTCAACTAACTTTCAACTGATTCAATTAATTACTTGAGCTTAATTGAGTCAAACTGAAAATAACTAAACTGGATTGCTAAATTTTAACAATCACTACATGCACAACTCTACTTCTAGCCTATAACTCAAATTTACTGAGTTAACTAGCACAAGGCCATGTCACTCTCACTACATGCACAACTCTACTTCTAGCCATTAACTCAAATTCACTGAGTTAACTAGCAGACAAGACCATGTCACTCTAGCTAACTGCAATAAACTCATCCTGCTAATGTGGAAAATCCAATTACTCAATTTAACTAAAAAAATCAAATTAAACCTTTCTTACTACATTTTCTAACTCTATATTATATATATATATATATATATATATATATATATATTATATATATTATATAATATATATATATATTTGTTATATTGTAACTAAATATATATATATATATATATATATATATATAAGTGTATATATATAAATTCATTATCCTCTATAGCTTTAATTACATTATACTAATGGTTACATAACATTTAATTACATTATACTAATAAGTAATTAACATTCATAAATATTATATAATACTTATCCAATGTTTATAGATATAGAGAATGTTTACATCTAATTTGCTCGATCATTTTAAATAATAGTACTTAATAGAACCATTGTGAGATTTTTCGTGACATGCATTCCACGTTAAAGAGTATGTAAATTATATATCTAATACTCATGGGTACAACGATAAAAATAATGTTTCACAACAATAAATTCCACTAGAAAATTTAATGCAAACCACAAAAATCATTTGAATCTATATTCATAAATGATGTAACATACTTTTGGGTACGCCAAGATAATCAAAGGTTCTTTTACTTAATATAACCTTTGCTGGGCAACTAATTAATGTGATACCATTGTGATGGTGCAAGGAAAGTCTCAATTTAATGTTTTTTTGGAAAATTATGGGTAAAAACCATTATTCATTGAATTTATGGAAAATTTTAGGAATTAATATTGAAAAATTTTAGGAGTTAATATTTATAAGTGGGTTATTTTTCTAAAAAAAAGATTTGTGAATTTCTATTTATAATCGGCCAAAAGTTTAGAGTATACAATTAAATTGTCAAAATTATATCAACTCTACTTATAAATAATTAGAAATTTATATAGCATTATAAAGATATCAACAAACATTATATAGTTTTCATATTAACTCTACCTATAAAATAATTAGAAATTTAGATAGTTTTATAAAGATATCAATAAATATTATATGGTTTTCATGTTAGACACTAGTAAGATTAGCCAAAATTTATCAACTTTAAAATAAATTTTCATCCTTAAATTTTTCTCTCGTTGAATTATATAAAAATTGATAAGTCAACCGTACACAAATCAGTGAGAGATTATCTATATATATAGGTTGAAACAATAATGTTGAGGATAAAAAAGGGGCGTGGTTTCATTAACTTTCACCCAATATTTATAGGCTTTCACCCAATATTTATAGGTAGTAATTACCTCTAAAAATATAAAATTACACTAAAAAATAATAAAATTGGAAAAATTCTCTTCACTAACAAAATTTACTGAATATTATAAACATCTTCCTCCAAATCTTTGCACGAACAAAATGTTTCATATCCTCACTATTTTCAGCAATCAGCCCACTGTCAGATTACCTTAAACAGTGGAAACCTACAGAAGTTTAAACAGAGTTAGGCTAAACAAAGTTAAGCTGAAAGGCAATAAATGTAATGGCTCAGTGCTAAACAAAGTTAAGTGGAAAGGCAATAAATTTAATGGCTCAGTGCCGAGTTTGTGCTAGAGACTTCGTCATGTCTCACCGCTGAGTTGGAGAACCATAATTTTAAAGGACTTATTACTCTTGACATTGCCAATGCCAAATATCTCTCACAACTCATTATAAATGACAATAAAGTTATGAGAAGCCTCTTTCGAAAATTGGCAAACTTCACAGCTTCCATAATATTAAAACTTTTTATTTTTTATTTTGAAAAATGAAGTAGATATTTAGAATAGAGTAAAAAGATATATATTTTAAAAGTATATTCAAAATCAAAAGTTATATTCCAGAAATAATTAATAGTTTAAGTAGAGGATAATTTCAAGCAGAGAGCACACACAGTTTAACACATGAATAGAATTTAGAACTTGAACTTCATTTGATGACTGAACAGGTATTTATACATAGTAGAGATCTTTCTGAAGTCGGTGGGGCGGTGGCTTCTCCAGGAAGCTATCCAGCTTCGCCGAATTCTAGAAGAAGCTATCTGTTGAATTCTCTAGAAGTGTCCAACTACTACATTAATGGAAGTGGTTGGAATTATCATTGTTTTCCAACACTCCCCCTTAATTCCAACCATATACTATAGCACAATATACAAGACACTATACTCTTAATTGTCACGCCCTTTGGTCTAAGTCTCAACTAGGCTTACAATATAATCTTGATTTTCTACAACACATAACTTACTTCTACAAAACTCAAATTTTGCCTTTCCAAGAGGCTTAGTGAATATGTCAGCTACATTCTCATTTGTATTACAATACATTAGAGAAATTTCTTTTGATTGGACCTTTTCTCTTACAAAATGATATTGTGTGTCTATATGTTTTGACCTTGCATGACATACAGGATTGTTCCTTAGTTTGATGGCGCTTTGATTATCACATCTAATCACTATAGGTTCTTGTTGACCTTCTCCAACATCTTCAAGTATCCTTCTGAGCCATATAGCTTCACAGGTGCCACTACATAATGCTTTATATTCTGCTTCAGTTGATGACAAGGAAACTGTGGCCTGTTTCTTGCTGCTCCATGATATAGCTCCCGATCCTATGTTGAAGACGTATCCAGTGGTGGATTTCCTGTCATCTGGATTTCCAGCGCAGTCAGAATCAGAATGACCTATCAATTCAACATTACAAGCATTAGTATATTCAATACCAAAATTGATAGTTCCCTTTAAATATGGAAGGACCCTTTTTGCAGCTATCCAATGGCTTTCATGAGGCTTAGCCATGAATTGACTAAGTATGCTTACTACATAAGCAATGTTTGATCTGGTGGTAGTGAGATAATTTAGACTTCCCACTGATTGTCGATACAATGTTCCATTCACCTCTTTTGTTCCATCATCACTTCTTAATTTGATATTTTGTTCCAATGGAGTACTCACTACTTTACATTCATTCATATGAAATCTCTTTAGTACTTCATTTGTATATTTGCTTTGTGTGATTATGGTTCTTCCATCATTTCTCCATACTTCAAGACCTAGACAATAATGCATCTCACCAAGATCCTTCATCTCGAATTCCTGTGATAACTTCATTTTTTAATCTGTAATTAATTTATCAGCGCTCCCTGTTATTATTAGATCATCAACATATATAGAGAGTAATACTATATCCCCATTTCTATCTGTCTTGACATACAAATTAGGATCATTTTTACTCCTTTTAAATCCTTGCTGAAAGAAGAATTTGTCGATTTTCTCATACCAATATTTGGGGGCCTGTTTTAGTCCATATAAGGCCTTTTTTTAACTTGCATACAAGATGTTCTTGTCCTTTCTTTACAAATCCTTCTAGTTGAACAAGATAAATCTCTTCTTTTAAGTCACCATTTAGAAAAGCTGACTTTACATCTAATTGATGTAGCTTCCAATCATATTTAGTTGCCAATGCTATCATTATTCTAATTGTATTCATTTTTCCAACCGGAGCAAAAGTATCTTCATAATCTATTCCTTCTTTTTGTGAATAACCTTTTGCAACCAATCTTGCCTTATACTTGTCTATGCTACCATCTGCATTAAATTTTGTCTTGTACAACCATTTTGATCCTATAGGGACTTTATTTTCAGGTAATTCTGTTAATTCCCAAGTTTCATTTTTCATTATAGAGTCATATTCTTCTTTCATAGCTTCCATCCATTCTTTATGATTTTTGGCTTGTTCATAATTTAAGGGTTCAAAAATAGTCATTACTTGAGACATTAAGGCATAATCTTTATACTTGATGGGGGCTTGAATCTGTCATGTTGACCTTCTTAGAGGTTCATTACTTTGTGGAGTACCTTCTCCTTTTCTTCTCTGTGGAGTGCCTTTATCACTTCTTTGTGGACTTTGATCCCTTGATGTGTCTTTTGGAATGTCCATGTGTTCTAGTTCTTGGGTTGATTCCACAACTTCTTCTTCTTCCTTAAAGCTTTCATAAGAAGACTGCCATGTATTATGTTCATCTTCTTTTATTTGTTTATTTACATGCTCATAAAATATAACATCTCTACTTGCAAAGACCTTGTGAGTACTTGGATCATACATCTTATATGCTTTTTGATCAGTGCAATATGCAATAAAAATACATTTGATGGCTTTGGCATCTAACTTTCTCCTATCCTCTTTAGGAACATGAGCAAAGGCCTTGCATCCAAATATCCTTAAATGACTAACTTTGGGTTTAAAACCATAAAATGTTTCAAATGGTGTTTTTTGCTCAAAATACTTAGTAGGGCTTCTATTTTTAAGATATACAGCTGTATTAATGGCTTCAGCCCAAAAACTATTAGAAAGTCCTTTACTTTTTATCATACTTCGAGCACATTCAAATAATGTTCTATTCTTTCTTTCAGCTACTCCATTTTTTTGAGGTGTATGTGGTACTGTAAATTGTTGCATAATTCCATTTTGTTTGCAATATTTGATAAAAGCTCCTGAAGTGTATTCACCACCTTTATCTGATCGAAGAATTTTAATGTTCTTTCCTGTTTGCCTTTCAACCATACTCTTGAATTCTTTAAAGTATTCAAACACGTCACTTTTGTTTCTTCTAAAGTATACCTAGGTGTATCTAGTGCTATCATCAATAAATATAAGAAAGTAATATGCTCCACCAAGTGACTTAGTTTGCATTGGACCACATACATCAGTATGCACTAGTTCAAGTATTTCACGTTTTCTTCTATTTTCATGCACAGGGAATTCTTCCCTATGTTGTTTTCATAGTGCACAATCTTCACATTCAAAGTGTTCACCCTTTATAATTGGAAGACCTTCTACCATCAATTTCTTTTGTAGTAACATTAGGTCACTATGATTTAAGTGTCCATACCTTTGATGCCAAAGTTCTATAGTTGACATGCCTGTTGATGCCAAAGCTTGATGCCCATTATTCATTACATCCAACTTGTATAAGCCTCCAACTCTCATTCCTTTTGTAATAACCTTGTAGTTGTCCTGCACATCCTTTAGCAAACAATGTGATTTCACCAATTCAACTTTTAAATGTTGATCTATGATAGTAGAGACTGAAATTAAGTTCTTCTTTAATCCTGGAACATACACCACATTTTGAATTTGTTTTTCTTGTCCATTAGGCATCATAAGTTATAACACTTATATAACCATATCCTTTAATTTCGTGTGATCTATTATCTCCTAAATAGATGTGTCCACCATTATTAATCTCATGATAAGTATCAAACCAATCTCTTTTGCATGACATATGGATTGATGCACCAGAATCTATAAACCAAGCATTATCATCATCAGTTTCTGCGGATAAAGCAACACTGGACACAAACAATTTAAGATTGCTAACATCTTGACTAATTGCTTCATCTCTATCAACATAGTTTCCTGAATGCCTTCTTTTTTTAAATTGATCAGATCTCCTTTTCATGCAATTCTTAGCAAAATGACCAGATTTTCCACAGTAATAACACACATCATCTCTACTTGATTTGGCATTTGTCCTTGGTAAAGGGGTACCTTGGAATGATTTTACCTGTGGCTGTTTGCCTTTATTTTTCTCCCACTGTTTACCTTTGAAGGACTTCTTCCCTTTTGCCATCAATGCTAAATCTGAATTAGGAGATTTTTGTTTAATGCTTCTTGTTCGCTCTTCTCCTTGCATAAGTATACCTGCCAACTCATCAAAAGTAGGAGCCTCCTCTCTAGCTGAAAGACCAATTATAAACATTTGATATTCATTAAGCATTGCATTTAATGTCACAGTAACCAAGTCTGTACTAGATATTGATTCACCAATGTCACCTAATTTATCCTTTAGATCTTTAATTCTAGAAATGAAATCACTAACACTTCCATTTTCTTCCATCTTAATTGAAAGAAGCTTACTCTTAAAATACAATATTCAATTTGTAGTCTTTGTCTCATACAAATTTTTGAGAGTGTCCCATGTCTCCTTGGATGTTTTGCACTCTATAATGTGTGGAATAATGTTGTCCTTAACTGTCATCCACAGAAGCACCTTTGCTTTGTTTTCTTATCGTTCTCAATCTCGAATTGCAGCATCTATGGCTTGAGGGACATTGGCTTAACTTCAGCTCCAGACACAATCGCCCATGTATTGTTGCCTTCCATCAAAGTCTGCAACTTAAACTTCCAATTTGCATAATTTTCACCATCTAACTTGTTAGATTCAGATAAATAAGTTTCTGCCAATATATTAGCCATTATTACTTATTTTCACCTTACCAATCACCAAAAATTACTAATTTTTACAAATATAAATCCTCAATTTTTTTTTTTTAATCCAATATTATTGGATAATATGGTTGCCTCCTTCCTTTTTTTTAAAACAGATTTAAAAGTATCCCACTCAAAGTATCCAAAATAATATTTTTAAACAAGGTGCTTTCACAACTTCAATGACAGCGTAAATGTATTTAGTTATTTCTTTTTAAATCGACCCTTTTCTCTCTCTCTCTCTCTCTCTCTCTCTCTTTTTCTAACTTTGGTGAAAAATTAAATTTATATTACTTAAGGTGATGTAGCAGGGTACAATAGTTCACCGTATATTAACCACCAAAAAAAAATATCTAGCTTATTCTCGCTATCATATTTGGACTTTTCCTATATAATTTAGTGAAAGTAATAAACAATCCACCCTCTGATAAGTGATAATTGGCCAATCTATGAGCTCCCACTCCAATGCTTTTACACTGTCATTGTTCCAGAACCTCAGCGACACTCATTCAGCATATCCAAATAGAACTGGCATTTGCCAAATATCACTCCCATAGAAACAGAGAACACACACTTAAATAGAGATCAAAGATCACACAACCTCACCTCAAAGATCACAATTTGGAAGAAGAATAGACCGGAATAGCTTTACAAAAGCAGGAAGGAAATAACATACACATCAATACTTCAACAAGAGATATGTGTTACCTCTCGACAGTGAACACACAGCAACTGTAACAGGTTGCAAACAAAAAATACCCAGCACTACGCTCCGCTGCAGTCTTCACACCACACAACTCTCCAAGACCGCACTCTCCACCACAGCGGCTGCTGCAACGCTCCTCCAACTCAAACTCAGCTTCGGTCTCACGCGTCTCCTCACACGGCGCACCTGAGCTCGTTCTTCTCACACCTTACACCTGCTCTGATACCAAATCAGAGAGCACACACATTTTAACACATGAACAGAACTTAGAACTTGAACTTCATTTGATGACTGAACAAGTATTTATACATAGTAGAGATCTTTCTGGAGTCGGTGGGGCGGTGGCTTCTCCATGAAGCTATTCAGCTCCGCCGAATTCTAGAAGAAGCTACCTGCTGAATTCTCTAGAGGTGTCCAACTACTGCATTAATGGCAGTGGTTGGAATTATCATTGTTTTCCAACAATTTCAACTGAAAAAGAATGGTTCTTTGGTTGAATTTTTTTTTGTTGGAAATCTAACATATAACTTATCTGATTAACAATTTTTTTTGGAAATACAATATATAACTATTAAGTTTCAATATTTTAAGTATTCTATGAAAATGTTAAATCAATTTCTACCATTAAAAAAGTAATTCAAACATTCACAATTTCAAATTACTTGAAAAAAATTCTAACAAATTACAACTACAAAATCAATAAAGAGAATCCCATATTAAGCAAGTCCATATGACTTTTTTCCTGTATTTAAATTTTTAAAATTTAAAATTTTATTATATTTATAACTTGTAAATTGATTTAACTTAAAAAAAATATTTAAATATTTAAATAATAATTTTCATTTATATCTAAATTTTTAAATTTTATTATCTTTTATAATCTCTAAATTTACAATTTGTATTATATTTTATAACTTGTAAATTGATTTAACTTAATAAAAAAATATTTAAATAATTAAATAATATTTTTACTTATATTTTATAAATTTAGGAAAAGCTCAACTCCCTCTCATTGATTTCGAGAATTTCAAACAACAATATAATTATTATTTTATTTTAAATTTAGAGAAAAAGTGATTTCTTGTCACTTGATATCAAGAAGTTCGAGAATTTCAAACAAGAATATAATTATTATTTTATTTTAAATTTAGAGAAAAAGTGATTTCTGGTAAATGATATCAAGAAGGATATACAAATGGGTATACAATTCGTTTAGGAAACTAGAAAAGAAAATGATTTCAAGAAAGATAAAAAATAATTTTAATTTTAGTGTAATAAGAAAGGAAAATGTTAAAAACGTTTTCAAGGGAGGTAAAATCATGATTTTATAGAAGTATTAATGGAAATTGTTAAAATGAAAATATATGTGTTCCATTATATTTGTAATTAATTAATCAAATAATGGGGTGGCAGGAGGGGAGAGATTATCATTAATTCTGAAGGAATCATTGAATTCAGATATGTTTGGGGGCTTGGTCGGAAGACAAATAACCAAGCAGAAGCGTGTGGTATGCTTCTCGGACTAATCCTAGCACAAAGAAATGGTATAAAAAAAATCAGGTGTTAGGTGATTCCATGATCATTATAAGGCATATGATCAACACTTCAAAGGCAAAGATCACTAACCTGAACCAAATCATTAAGAGAGCCCAAAACTTGCTCATTGCCTTTGAATCGGTGTCCTTCTACCATGTCTTGAGGGGAAATAACCAAGAAGCTGATAGGCAGGCTAATAAGGCATGTCAGCTGGAGAAGGAAAAAAGTGTAATAAATGATGTCGTGGGCACGACAAATATTCCTTAAGAAAATGAAGAGAGAAATTTCTAGGTTGTTGTTAAAGTCTCGAAGGAATGCTAAGAAAGTTGAAAAGTTGGAATTATAATATCATAAAGTTACGAGGCCCCTCCATCCTCCCCCTAGCTCTCCCCTTTCCTTCCCCCACCCCTCCCCTTCCTCTTTGCTCTGTCCTTCCCCCCTGGTGGCCCCTTCTCCTTCAACCCTCCACGAAATATTCACCACCTCGGTATCCTCCTCCCCCTGTCGCATCATCCTCTGCAAGCTACAGGAATTCATGAGGACTCGTGGCAAGACATACAATCTCACTCAAACAAAACATGGCGTCATATGGCATTTTAGTACCACACATGTTACTGGCTTAAGTCACAACGTGTGGCTTCATTGTTCTTTCCATGGTTCTTGGAGAATTGGGCAGCGCGTCACCTCGGTCGTTTGTAGAGAATTGAGAATTACAAGGCATAAATTAATTCAAGTTCTCAGTGAAAACGATCTCGCTCGTGGGAGAGTAGTTCAAAGGGTTGAAAGCGATCAGGAGCTTGGTGGGAATTTAATGGAGGATGGTAGAGTTATGATGGAGTACTCATGGGATCTCGATTACATCATTCTTCTCGCTCATCTCTACATCACCTCTTGGTCAGGCAACAGTTATGAAAAGCAAAACGATATGTGGAATTTGTATGTTTTAAGGTTTAAGTGTGGGACAATGGCTTCTGCAAAAACCTGGTGACTAGAGTCGAGGCTCTTGATTATTAGTTCCCGTGTCATGGAGGTAGGGCTTTATGTCGTTAAAAGTCGACATGAGGGACTAAAGGTATATCCATCTGAGGTTTTAAAGGAAAATAATGTGATTTTGAGAATAATTGAGGGGTCGCGGGCGTTGGAAGGTTTGGGCATTGGAAGGTCTGAGTGTTTGCCGAAGTTTTGGCTTTGGGACACCGGGTGGGTTCTTAAATCTCTCCTGAAGTGGGAGGAGAATTGGAGTTGGATTGAGGTTGGGCTGCGCATAGCAACCAAGGAACAAGGCAGTCTCTGAAAGATTAGTGAGGGTGCTTGGCTACAAGAGAACGTGGAAAATAGTGACAAAAATTATTGGAGCCTATTAAAAAGTGAAGTTCTCGAAGCTAACATGCAAGGTACAAATGCCAGTTCTTGGTTGGGCATGTGGGGAAGCCACAGGTCGAGGTCTAGAGGTTTGAGGGTAGGTTTCTCGGGGTCGGGTGGTAGAAACATACCTCCTTGTATCACTTGTGTCCAGGACCATTGGGATCTACGAGAGGCCTTGACTAAGCTCCAACGTAGCATGCACCAACAAATTCATGAGAACATGACTATGCAGGAACGAGAGCTCGAGAAATAGGAACACATCATGCAATTGGAGGACGAGGTGGATGCAATGTGACATTAGCTGGAAAATTTGAAGATTAAAGTGGAAACCATGGAGGAAGGCATGGAGGAAAACATGGAGGGCGTAATAGATCGAGAGAATTCCAAAGGCTAAGAAGATGCTTCTCCTGGCCTAGATCTAAACTGCCCAGCTCCAATGGACATCTTATCTCCTATGTTTTATTTTTATGTTTTATTAGCATGATGAATTGTAAATGTATATACCTTCTATCTCAATTTTGTCGAAGCTATAGCTGTAAATACCCTAGAAGGGGAAATCTTAGTAGGCGGGATAGCCATATCTACTGAAACAAACTAGTTGGACAAAGAAATCATTACCAGGGTATAGAAGCATGGGTAAATTATTGTAAATTCCCGATTTCGTTGCAAACGGGTGTGACTTTTTAATACAAATCTATATTCACTCTGGTTAAAAAAATATTTGAGTGTTCTGGTTAAAAAAATATTAGTTACTCAAATAAGAATTTTGCAATAATTGAAAAATTAAAAAACACTATTAATTTATCTCTGGGTTTTATCCAAAATAGAGTCAGCATCATAGAAAGAGGATCAAAACTTTCCATTATTTTTATCTTTGTGAATTATCGGATGGCAGCTCTAAAACTCTTATAGGTAACGGTGACCATACACTTTAGCAGGCACAGAAGCATACGGTTCCAAAATGTTTCTCGCCCTGGACCCTAGTCCGGTTCGAGGCTGGTTGACATTTAGGACCGCCCTTTTTCTACTCCCAAACTCCAGCGAGAACACGTTAATTATAACTCTCTGACTAATCACAACCCCACGGTCTACGATTCTAATTACTAGTTCTCCCCCATGATGACACACGTTAAATCTCTGCTTCTTTTTTGAATGTCGAAATTAATTGTTGTTCTTAGTTTCTATGATGCAGTGGTTGTCTTTTGACCATATAAATCGTTGTTTTTGGTTTCTTTGATACAATGGTTATTTTTTTCGCCCAAAACCAAGCAATTTTTTATGCAAATTCAAACGCATGACAACCTCAGTGTGACATAGAGTGAATGTGTTATTGAGCATGTACAATGTGGCACATATGAGAGCCTACCTTCATGGATTATAGGTGGCTCTCTCTCTGGATGCTTCGATTGGAGGCATCTGGAGAACAACCATCTCTCAGTTCAGTTCTACCCCATGGTGGATGGCAAACCATAACTGGTGAAAGGGGGCCGCGGGATATCTCGTAAGTGGAATGCCTTAAAACCAGAGTCTCAGTGCATGTAGGGATTAATTGCTTGTCGATCGATGCATGAAGGGTGAATTCACTAAGAAGGCGTGTGGATTGGGCCGCAGAGGGCTGGATGGGTTGGTTTTGGGAGCAGTTGATTCTCTCCATAGCTTGAAAACATGGCCTTTTCGGCTTCTGGATGAGCGGAATCAATGGCTCAATGTTATGAATCGAAACTGCAGATTCGAAGGGAAAGTGGGTTTCTATGCTGGGCTTGGAGATGGAGCGCTGACAGAGAAATGGTTGTGGGGATGGTGGAGCAAACAACTGAGAGACCACATCCCAAGGAATCGAACTGTTGATGCTGTAGCGGGCATAGAGTTTCAGGAGCAGTTAATTCTCTGCATAACTCGAAAGAATGGCCTTATTCCACTACTGGAGTGGAAACAATGCTCAATGTGGTGAATCAAACCGCAGATTCAAAGGGGAAACAGGCGGCTTTTGTGCAGAGCATGGAGATAGAGTGCCGACAGAGAAATGGCCGCAGGCATGGTGGAGAAAACGACTAAGAGATCGCATCCGAACGAATTGAACTGTTGATGCAGGAGAAGTGTAGAGTTTCCAGAGCGGTCAATTCTATGTGTAGCTAGAAAGAATGGCTTTGTTTGGCTTCTAGCTGAGTGGAATCGATGGCTCAATGTGGTGAATCGAACCACATATTTGAATATTTGAATGGGAAGCAGGCTTTTGTGCTGAGCATGGAGATGGAGTGCCCACAGAGAAATGGTCGTGGGATGGTGGAGAAAACAACTTTGATGGAGAAAACAACTTTGAGACCATGTTTGGAGGAATCGCACCTTTGGCATAATTAAACCCACGTATCTGTTTCGAGTGCCACGTGTTAGATTAATTAGAATGTGACGTGTTCGATGTTCAACTGATAGAATGCCACCTGTTTGATGTTCACTTGAAACTTTTTGATTGGGTGGAAGGACGAAAATGAGACTTTTGGATTGGCTAAGATGAACGGTGTTTGATGTTCACTTGAGACTTTGCGATTCACTGGAAGGATGAAAATGAGACTTTGGGATTCGCTGAGATGAACGGTGTTTGCCTCACCAATTCTATAGAAGGCACCTTCGGTGTAAATATAAGCAATTAATAAAACAAAAATCTAGAAGGAACACTTTCATTGTAAATATAAGCAATTAATAAAACAACCATCTAGAAGGAACACTTTCGGTGTAAATATAAGCAATTAATAAAACAACAATTTTGATAGTATGTAAAACAATCTAGAAGGAACACCTTCGGTGTAAATATAAGTAATTAATAAAACAACAATCTTGATAGTATGTAATTGAATGGGAAATGAATGAATATTTCCGAGGTAGCATCATTGAGCTTGAAGAGGTGCGGCCCAAATTAATTTATTAACAAGTTGTCATGTTCATAACTGGAAAAACAGTGGTATAGCGCATCAAGTCAAATATATGTATATATATTTAGTTATATAAAAGCACTGAGAAGTAGCATAGCTACATGCATGGTAATTTGAGTTAACTGTCTACTTGCTTTCATCTCATCTAAGTTTTTGTGTAAAGATCAATGAATTTGAAGTTATAACACACATGGGCCTTAGCCAAAAAGAATTATATTTGACTGAAAATTACACAAAACTAGGGATTGTGGAGTACACCACATAAGCATACAACCTTTTTGAAATTTATATCAAAAAAATGTTTTATTTCACTCTATTATTGGTACTTTTCTATACATTATTAGATGATAAAATTTAACTCAGATATTGTCACTTACTTGAGAAGATTAATAAATCATTTAATTATATAATAGTAACAAGATAAGAATAGTGTAAATTGTTAGGGGTGGCAGGAGAGGGAGCGGTGTTATATAGCCCTGAAGGAAAATTAGTGACGAGATATGCATGGGGTTGGTCAATATGACCAACAATCAGGCTGAAATGCACAACTTGTTCCAATGTTTGTTTCAAGTTAAAGCCAATCAAATCACAAAGATTGTTATTCTTGGAGACTCGCTTCTTATTATACGACATATTAACAATAGAGCTTGTTTAAAGGACAATCACCTGCCACTGCTGTTTGGTGGGTGAAGTTGTTTCCTAATTGGGCAAGAGTTCATAGTCTGGAATTTGATGCAACTCACAATTTGGATACGGTGGCAGAGGGTCGAAGATTAGTTGTCACAGTGTGGATATCTCGGATTCAACAACTACCCTCATAACTAAATTAGGCAAGGAGTTATTCTCTCCCATCTTTGTTTGTTTTGTTTATCCTGTTGGTTTTTGTTAAAGACCTTTATCCTCTATTTTGGGAAATAAACACCCCTCTCTGCCTAGTGTCCCATGAATCCCCTGCACCAAGCCCTACTCCATACAAACACATAGTTTCTATTGACTTTGGTAAAAACCTACAAACACCGGCTACCTGGAAATAGATTGAAGATTGAATGAAGAGCAGCCTCATCGGAAGGGTGGGAAGTAGCACTGGTGATGGGAAAGTGGGTTGTGATTGTATGGATATAGTCACCCAATTGAATCAAAATACAAATGTTTTGTAAGTATAATTCCTTACCCTTAACTTGGAATTAAAGGATTACAACTTGTCTACAATTCATGTACTAGAGGAAAACCAGTTCCTCAAAGAAAAACTAACCAGACAAGATGATGAACTGGAGGCTTTGCGCAACCACCTTGTGGAGCTCTAGGACCAAATTAATTCACTGAACACCATGCCCAAAGCTAGAGAGGATTCCAACTGAGTTCAATAAGATCAGGGCCTGGATCTCAACAGGCCATCCCTTGGGAAGATAAGAAATGTCATTGAATAATGTTGCCATGTAAATTTTTCTTCTTGCTAGGTAGGATTTGTTGTATATATAGATTCAAGAATACTCTAAAATATGACGCAATTTGTAATTTTGTAAGCATGTTATTGGCACTTTCTAGCCTTATGAAATTCCATGATGATGATTTTACTGTAAATTTTCTTGTGTATATGTTGTGATTGGGCACAAATTTAATGCAAATCCTACTCACTCTTGTTAAAAGAAAAATGGTTTAACTTGTTCTGGAAGACTTGATCAAGGCAGGCAGTCATAAATTTGTCAATATAAATGAGAATGATCTCACCGCCCTACCATGTTCTTCATCTCACTCAAAATAGCACACTTTATTTAACAACATACCTTTATCAAGAATAAATAGATTTTCACTAGTTTTTAACTCTTATAAATTGCTTGTAAACTTTCAACTTCCGAGAAAACAACAAAGTAACGAATATTTCATATGTAAAGTATCATTTGTGGAAAAGCCAACTAATTCATAAATGGAATACTAGTTAAACATATGTAGGCATCTCAGTCGATTATTCCTCAAGTAGATGGAACATAAGCATAGAGTTGTAACACATTCATTTATAAGATTAGAAGAGCATAGGAAATTTTACTTATATGAATGATTCATTAAGAAATTGAAGGACATATTTCCACTCTCCTCCTAACTGTAGATCAGTTGCACCATATTTCTCTTGTAGATGATCACCCCCAAGTTGGATCCAAGGTCTGACAGGAAGTTACAAGAGACAAAGGAAGCATGGCGAGAGAGGGATGGCGCAATATAGTTCTATAAGGGCTCTCAACGATTGGATAGTTAACCAGGGTGGGAAAAGGCACCATTCCTAGTGGGAGGTAATATGAATTTATATCCTCATGTTCCACCACCTCTTATTGTGGCCGAGAGGGGGAACCTCCTTGATTCCTTCACGTAGACACATTGTCCTTTTGGACTTCAAGGAGAGAGATGTTTATTTTTTGTCACAGTAAATTTTTCGATAATATTACATATCATGGATGTTTTTTTTGCTAAGGTAGACTCTTTAACCTAAGACAATGGTACTTGGAAGTATATACTTAGGTGTGCTTTAGTGATTATACTAAAATTAGATGAATAGATCGTATTCTGCTACATTAATTTCAATGAACTCTAATAGGCTTATTAAATTACTCTATGAATTTTTTTATGACTAGTTATAGTGACTAATATGAATACAACTATGTGACCATGCGTAGATATGATACTTAGATTATATATTACATGAGTACTGAATAGGGAATTATAATTAAGGTAGTAAATAATAAATATAAGGCAAATTACCAAATCAATTGATTCATTACGAGCGGCAGTGTGTATGTTATTGTTTGTGATCATGAAAGTGGAATGGGTTTACATCCAGGTATCAGTTAAGCATATGCTAGGAGGTAATATACCAGTACTAAATGGGAGTAAGACACTACTAGTGGATGTAAAATATCCTAAGTAAAATCCATGGTGATTGGAGGAATTTTACCCCAATTTATACCTTCATTAATTGTTTGATACTCAAGTTACTCAAAATTACAACCATTGTTGATGCAAATAAACCTTATAGTTAGGTTATACTTTACTCAAAGTTATGTTATTTTCACTAAATTAATCAACTTGAATTATTTCTCCATAGGTGATTAGCTAGTAAATTCGATATGCAAGTATCACGATAAAATTTTTATGTTACTATTATTTTTATCAACACTACCCCAATCATGTTGCAAGTTCAATTAAAATACTAGTATAATGTAAGAGTTTTATCATATTTAAAAAAAATCCTAGATCTCTAACTCATAATGAATGTGGTTGTTATAATTATTTCAGTCAAAACTTTGGGTCGACTTTTCTCAGTCATAAGGGTTCGATAGTAGACTCAACGGATAAGGTTGCGAATTTTTAGGGTAACAAAAAAGCTCAATAACTTTCCCTTGGACTAAGGATCCACAAGGTGGTCCAACCTTTAATTTTGTTAATTAAATTATTTTTTAAATTAATTAACATAATCATTAATTTGGGTTTTGACTATTCATGGTTGTCTCCATGTTAGTGTGGTCATCATTGCTATATTTACAATAGTAGGGTAGCTAAGGGATTGTTACAAACCCCACCCCTTTAAAGGAACACCATCCTCGATGTTCTATAACAGTGGATAAAGACAACTAAGCCATATAACCATGGTTCTTTACATCAACTCCAACTTATATGTCTTGAATGTGTGAGTCCAACCATGTCATTCAATGTCTTAAAAGGAACATATTCAACTCATTTCTTTTTGGAGCATGCCTGATGCATGCATAATCCCACTGAGTATGCCCATGACTTCTTGAAAAATACTTTATTTCAGTTTCACCTTCCTTGTAATCACACACCTTCCAAGTCCAGGTGTCCCCTTCTCTACTTCATGAGTCCCTCAGGTGATCCATCCCTTGGCAAGGTCTCCTTGCATAGGAAGAGTCTTCATAGCCAAGGAATCCCTCTAGTATGTTTTAATAACACAACACATGGTCTTGGCATCTCATTGCTATCAATGCACATCATGGGTTTCTAGTGTCACTGCAATGACCTATTTCTCAAGGTCTTCAACTCTATCATGCTACTATTGCATACTTTGATGTTATCATGCTGATAATCTCTTGCTTTACAATCAATCTCATACATTTGCCTTAGATGGCTTAGTAGTTCACCTACATCATAAGCACACAATTATTATAAGATTAATAGTAAAAAATTTAAAACATATTAAATCATAACTTAATAATAAATTTCTCTAAATTGATAGTTGATACTTATATTCATAGTTACTCTTAGTTCCTTTGCAAGCACTAAGTGGTTTATTAGACCAAGCAAGCACTCAGTGGTGTATATGCTCCACACATTCTTCATCCTTCTCTATCTTTAAATCCAAATCATTAAGTGGTTTATCATCCCCAAGGAAAGTACTTAGTGGTGGTTATATTACTCCACAAAGTCTTTTCATACAACTCCAATCAAACCCCCTCTTCTCACTCACCTCCTAATGAATGTGGGAATCTACTATCATGGTATTTTTCTGCCGATAGGAATATTGTAGAATTGAGGCTTCTCCCCTCAAAACCATTCGTAATTCCCTTCGATCGGTGAAAGATCCTGTTAACCCTATGGACATGAAGGGTGTGTATTTAATTCCTTGCTCTTGTGGGACACCCTATATAGGGGAAATAGGGCGCTCCATTCAGCAAAGAATCTGTGAACATTCAGCTGACCTGAGACATGGGAGAACTAAATCTTCGGCCTTAGCAGAGCATGTGGACAAGACGAGTCATCACGTCTGTATTGAGGAGGCCAAAGTTATTGCCAAGGTGGCGCATTTCCATCATCGGAAGTTAAGGGAAGCGTTAGAAATTGAAAAGAGGCCTATTAATCTCAACAGAGATGATGGCTGGAAGGTTAGCAGGTGCTGGATTCCCGCCCTGTCTTCTTAGTGTGTCTTCCCCCCCTTTGTTCTTTATCTGGCTTCGTTCCCTTAGGGTCCTTCCGATTCTTCCTCTTTCGCCTTTGATCTAGGGTTTCCTTTAGTTCTTGTCCTCTTCTCCGCTTGTGTTCTCGTTGGGTTTGTTTTGTAGAATCCTGTGTATCTTTGGGCATAGATATCAGGTTTCGGTGCATCCGTCTTTTTTCTTTTTTCTTTTTGTTGTTGGAGTTTTAGGTCTTTAAGATTTTCTCTCTTCTTGCTTTATGTCATAGATATTCATATAGGATTTATAATTATAGGATTAATTTATATAATTCATTGTCTTAATTTCCTAAAAACTAATCGCGTTTGTATTGGTCATATGTTTTACCTAATTTACATCGAATTAACTATGAATTAATACTAATAATATAACAATAATATAAAATATAACCTTAAAACAAATAACAATTCAATAATTAATTAGCATTCTTTTTATTAAATAATAATTTATTGAATTAATTTTTAAATTATAAACATATTTTTATAACTAATATAGATTCTCTTAGTATTAGTAATATTTATATTACCATGTATATTAAGTAATAATATTATATATAACCCCATCCTAATATTTTTATATTTTTATATTTTGATTTAAAATAATCATTAAATTAATTTTAAAACTAACCTGAATTGATATTCTTACCTAATTTGGTTTTTCCCATGAAATTAATTTAGAATTAAATCATATAATATTAATAATAACTTATATATTAAAGCTTATTATAAGAATATTTTTATAATAATAGTGTCAATTTAAATTAATCAATAATTAATTTCAAAAACTAACCTGAATTGATATTTCTTACTTAATTTAAGATTTTTCCCATAAAATTAATTTAAATTAATACATATAATATTAATAATAATTTATAGATAGCATTATTAGTTTAAATAGGTTATAAAAATTAATTTTTAATTTTCCATACATTTATATAACTTGGACCTAATTTTAACTTAGTACCATAAAATAAATTATAATAATATTAATTTTCAACAATAACGATATTATATTAAATTAAGTTTGACTTGGGTCTATTAGTAAAATTAGCCGTTAGGTTAGCCATTAAATTAGCCGTTGGAATCTCTGCTCAGACTATTTATCTTGCTAGGCTGGATCTGTTGCTTCAACTTGTCCTGACGATGAACCACACTGGTTGGTTCGAAACGCGTCGACAAAGGTCTTTATCATGTGATTTACGCTGAAGCTCTTCTTATAGATAGGAATATTATTTACTACCACACCTCCATTATTGTCACACCTCCAATATCATCACACCTTCATAATCATCACACCTCCAATGTCATCGCACCCCCAATAAGGTAGATTTTATTGTTAGGAAAGTATATAAGTGGCTAGCTAGCACTTTGGTGGTGGTAATAGTCAAACTATAAGCACTGAGTCATTTCTCAGCCCAAGCTAGCACCCAATTAACTATAAGAAAAGGCTGGTTTCTTAGCCCAAGAAAGCACTCAGTGGCATATGTGCTTTGTGATTTGAGTAAGGAATTTAGTTAGTTGTTAGTATATTCATTGATACAACATTTAACACTTCAACATAATATAAACATGAGCACAAAAATGTCACTTTGGTGGTGGTAATAGTCAAACTATAAGCATTGAGTCATTTCTCAGCCCAAGCTAGCACCCAATTAACTATAAGAACTGGGTGGTTTCTTAGCCAAGAAAGCACTCAGTGGCATATGTGCTTTGTGATTTGACTAAGGAATTTAATTAGTT
The DNA here is from genome assembly GCA_000404065.3 of Pinus taeda. Lineage (NCBI taxonomy): Eukaryota > Viridiplantae > Streptophyta > Pinopsida > Pinales > Pinaceae > Pinus > Pinus taeda. The sequence continues at coordinate 70,951 of APFE031665590.1, forward strand.
GTTATTATATTCATTGATACAACACTCAACATTTCAACATAATATAAACACGAGCACAAAAATGTCATAAGCATATGAGTATAACAATAAGAGTTTAAATTTTCTTGATGGGTCCCTTACATGTTAGGGAGTATTACTAGGTAACCTTATCGAGTTACCCCAAGCATACCATATTCATCATATTTAAAAAATTAATTACTCATCCACCTACTATGATTGTTTTCAATAGATGACTTGTCACATGCGATGGCATCATTATGCATTCATCTCATCATTAACATATTCATGAAATTCAGAACATATATATATTCTAAGCATTGTTAAAGTTTAGGAAAATTTAAAGCCCCCTCCCACATTTACCCAAATTCACAAGCTCACCAGGATAAACATGAGACAAGTAACACTATGAATTGACTCGACCTCCTAGTTCCAATTAAGGAAGTGTGAACTACAAACTGAACACATACTGACATCCTATAAGGACTATAGGTCACTCAGAGGTTGAAAAACCACCCTAGGTGACCAACCCTTGAGTTAGAATCCTTCTTATTTAGCTTAAGCCTATAACCACACCCTTTACATTTCCGACACACAGTTGTGAGCCTCCAACCACACTCACAAGCCCTACTCCATGTAGTTATGACCCCATATCTCCAGTTATGTGCATGCGGTTTGAGGATTTGATCCACTTTTCTAGGATAGTCTCCAGACCACTGCCCAGAAATTCATGTAACTTTATAGAATCATATTTCTCATCACGACAATGCTAAACGTTCAAACTTGACCTAAACTACTTAGAACACACTAGACATTTAATCAAACACATGGCAAACATGTAAGCTATAGGTCATGAATGCAAATTTGATTGTAAGAGTATGAGATTCATATAAGAATCACTAAGAAAGCTCTATGCCCTCTTCACATAGCTGCAACAACACTTATTATTCCATATATTCATCAACCATTAGATACCTAAAGAAATCATGACACGAGCAATAAATAACATACATCATATAACCAACAAATAACAAACATAGAAACCATGGCAACTCAACCATAGTATCACCAACATAAATAGTACAAGTATACATGAATCATTTAGAAGAATAGATTTTATTAATATATGAAATTACTAACCAAGTCAGGGACTTCTAGGTACAACTCGACCATAGATTGCGCTGAGCCAAATCTCTCTTTTAGCCAATCAACCCCGCACCATATTCCAAGCATGAATGTGGGATCTCATGGAATAAAACAAGACAAAACTAACCATGGCTTCCAGAGGCCAAACTACCTCAACCCCCATCCACGGTAATTCCACCTCTATAGTCAGACATCACTAACACCAACCATATCGATCTCTACCCGAGTTGTCTAGGGCTTCAAGAAGTAGTAACTCAACCCACAACCTTCCAGGACTCTAGAGAATTAGTGCAACCCAGATCCAAGGACTAGTAACCCAACCCACCAAGGGCTCCAAAGTGTTTGTCCCAACCTAGGCTCCAGGACTAGTAACTCAACCCAAGTTGTTCCAAGGCTTCCAAAGAATTTGTTCCAACCCATAGCCATAAGGAACATGAGCACCAATCAGGAAAACAATCAAGTGGAAAAACCCACAACACCATGGCTATCCAGGAAATGGCAAGGCAAGGCTAAAACAATGTCAATCCAAGCAAATCTCCATGCTAATGACATAACTGGAAAATCACATGCATATACCATGCATCCAGAAATCAGCAAGGAAATCACACATGCGTCCTGTTACCTGCAAAGCAATCCAGTTGTAGTTTTTGATCTAGTTGTTCCCTTACACTTTCTTTCTTTCCTTTTTCCTTCTTTCTCTAATCCAAGTGAATTCTAAAGTTCTCCAAGAATTCTCCAAGATTTCTCTAAGTGTGCAAGAGTATGAGAGTATGAGAGAATGAAAATTAGAGCTCCAAAACTGTACTAAGAAAATTTAAACCAACAAAAACTGTGAACTGGTCCTCATAAGACTTTTTATATTTGAGGCCTCTATTTTCTTCATTTTCCTTCATTTTTCCTTTATTTCATAAATAAAATGCCAATTATTGCCACTTTGCCTTTGCCAATGCCTTTGCCTTTGCCACTTTCCTTAGCCATTTATTAATCACAAGTGATACCCATCACTATGGTTTTCCCAACATTTAGGTTGGAATACGTGTCCCATGACATTGGTCTTATTTTTATTTACATGCAAAATCAACTAGGGTTAATACAAACCCCTCCCCCTTGGGGGAACACCGTCCTTGGTGTTCTATGACACATATGACCAACAAACCGTTGGAAACAAAACATACTTCCCATGGAGCTTTATAACATAGCTCGATGCAATATTTACAATGAACAACTACTGTAAACCATGACCAACATGATAAACATGACACTCATACCACTTATTGGAGCTTTATAACATATCTCATCGTGGTATTTACAACAAAATCCATATATACATATGCATATACCCAAAATTCATTTTCTTGAACCAACAAATAATGAAGGATATAAAGCCCACATTTAATCAACCATATCCCATATAGCTTCATCGGACCCAAAGTGCTTCCACTGCACTTTAACCTGCTCGATTGATGGGTTCCGGAGTATGAGTTGTTTTTGCTGCAATATGCATTGTGATTCTAGCTAGAATTCTCCCTCTGGTTCCACCTGAAATACAGACCAGTCAATCACATCATCAACATCCTAGACATACTTCTTAAGTAATGAAACATGGAAAAAATCATGGACGTTCACTATCAAAGGCAGTGCAAGTCTGTAGGCCATTGGTCCAATCCTCTCAAGGATCTCAAAAGGCCCGCAATATCGAGGTGCCAACTTGGCACATGACCTAATCCTCAAGGAACTCCTCTTAGGCTTGATGCATAAGTACACGTGCTCTCCAACCTGAAACCCTTTAAATACCTTGTGCTGATTTGCATAACTCTTCTGCCTGTCCTATGTTGCCTTCAAATTCCTTTTAATAACCTGCATTTCCTATTCTGTCTCTGCCAACATATCCAGTCCAATCAACACCCTGTTCACTGGATCACTCCAACTAATAGGAATATTACAACTCCACCCATAAAGAGCCTCAAATAGACTCATTTTCAAGGACTATCGATACCTATTATTATATGTAAACTCTATTGGTGGAATATACTCTTCCCACTTCTGTTGTTGATGCATGATATACATCCTCAACATGTTCTCAAGAATCTTGTTAACCCTCTATGCCTGTCCATATATTTGTGGATGATAAGTTGTGTTGAAAGCAACCTCTATCCCAAAAATTGTAAAAAACTCAGTCCAAAACTTGGAAGTGAAATTGGCATCTCTATCAGATACAATCTTCTCAGGAACACCATGCAATCTCACTATCTCCCTATTGAAAATTTGAGCTACCTCTCTAGTTGAATTCATAGACTTCACTGCAATGAAGTGGGCTACCTTACTTAACCTTTGAGAACATTGCTTCTCCCTTCAACTGATCAAACAAATCATAATATGTTGTGAAGGATACTTGCTCTTAATCATCACCTTTTTCAACTGCTTATAATCAATACACAACCTGGGCATGCCATCATTCTTCCTCACAAACAATACTGATGCACCCCAAGGCGAACCACTTGGCCTAATGTATCCCTTATCAAGCATTTCCTTACGCTGCAACTTTAATTCCACCAACCTGGAGTACTCATTTTGTAAGGTGCCTTTGATGTTGGTGTTGCTCACGACATCAACTCAATAAAAACATCCACTTCCCTATGAGGTGGTAACTCTAAACTATATGCTGGAAACACATCCTGAAACTATTGCAAAACCAGATACCTCTTCAAGACTTCAACATCCTCAATATCCTTCCCTTTGTCACTATAAATATGAATTGCAAATAGTGCACATCCTTTCCTGCTATTGTGCTTTGCCTGCATATCTATAACCATTCTCACTAATGTAGGATTCTTCTTTCCTTGCAAGATTCTCTTCTCTCCATCATCATCTAGGAACTCAATAGCCTTTTCATAGAAATCTAATTATTCATGTGAATGTACAACTAATCCATACCCAATGACATACTATATGATCCCAACAGAAGCACATTTAGATGTGCTAATGTAGACATACCGTTCAACTTAAATGCACAAGATCTCACCCAATGATGAACTATTTTCTTGGTACCTGTAGCTAACTACACCAACCAAGAATATATATGCACTTATGTTGTCGCTACGACAAATTCCCTCCAAAAATTTTCCTATACTTGAATTTTGGAGCCTATTGTGGATCTTGTGATTGGTTGTTTCGTAGTCACTTCTTGGTCAGTTGATACTTTGTCAAGTATTTGACCTTCGTCCTTGGATTGTAAGTGTTGAAGTCACCTACTCACACATGCTCAGACTGTAATGAATTTATGAGTGCATTCCTTCATGCAAGCTTGAACAAGCCTAACATACTCCACCAAGACAATGCATGTGCAATGTTCAATCCATGTCTACAGTCGGTGTGCATTGTCATTGAAAGTTTCTCACTTTTGGCTATGTTTGTACTTCTATTTCGATGAGTTTTTCAAATTGTCGCTTTTCCGCACCTTCGCTTTCACAAATTTCGTTTTCATGTTTTTTACTGTCACTTTTGCTTTATTTCACTTTAATTAGTGTCATTTTCATGTAATCTTCACTTTGGCATGTGTATCTTTCATCTTAGTTTGCATATCACAAGTGCCATTCACACTTTTCTCTTCATATACAGCTTGAGTGGGCTTAATGGTTAAGAGCATGTGTTTCCTCCTATGAGGTCACATGTTCAAAACCAGGGGGGATAGAGTATGTATGCCTTCATAGACTTAGCAGTCAAATCGCTGCATGGAGGTGGGTCCCTTGTCCCACAAACAAGGGGTCCCATACACCAATTTGGTGTCTGGCTTGGCCGTGACCTTAAAATTGGATAATAATAATAATGATATAGCAAATGTCATATTTTGGCATGGGAAGTGTTGCTTATCATGTAAAGTGGAGTTTTGGATTGCTTCAAAGGGTAAATTTGGTATTGATGAACCCCTCTAATCATGTATACATGTTTTACACTCATTTCCAAAGTTTTATGAATTGTCGCACAAGTGTCGTCATTGTTGTTGCAAAGTGTATCTTTAGTATTGCACTTGCGGAAAGCCATTGCAATTTCGTCACATTGAGGGAAGTATGTTGTTCATGTATTAAGAGTGATCAATGTTGTGTCTTGAACTATTCTAAGTGTGTGGTCATGCTTAATTTTTGTTCTTGTTCATTTTGGTATCATTGATTCCACACTTAGCCTCATCAGGAAAATTTCACTCCCAAGCAACTTGACCTCACTTAGCCTTCCTGAACTACACATTGTGTAGTATTAACCCTCACTCCTTGACCTTGCCTCTTAGAAATGTGCATTTCATAATCACAATGCCCAACTTTGACCCTTGAGCTCTAGATTTGCACAATTTTTGCCTTTCAGTCAGCCTTAACTGTGCACTTCACAGTGTCAAGCCTCAAGCTTCCAGCCTGACACCTTGAGTCGTGAAATTGCATAATCCATTAAACTATCCCCCCTTTCAGAATTTCACATTGGGAAACTTCGATCCTAAAGCCTCAAGTCCGAGCCCTTGAACCCCTCAACTGCGCAATATCTCACCTTGTTCTCTTGCTAGAACTATGCATTGGGCAACTCCAAGCCTCAAGCCTCAACCTTGAGCTCTTGAGCCCCTCAACTGCGCAGTTACCTTTCATGGCCTCTCAAAACTATGCATTGGTAAACCTCAAGGCTCAAGCCTCAAGCTTGACCTCCTTAGTCTCTCAACTGCATAATTCCTTAAGTCTTTCCTTCAAGAACTGCGCATTGGGCAACCTCAAGCCTCAAGCCCTGGTCTTGAGCTCTTGATCCCCTGAATTGTGGAATCCTTTGACCCTAGCCATCATGAACTGCATTTCATAGCCTCAAGCCTCAATCTTAGACCTTGACCTTTGGGATTGGGAAATCCCTAGTTTAGTCACTCAACTAGTCACCAGTTCGAACCCTAACAAGTGATTTCATGAAACATGTTAGATTAGGGGTTTTTCGAATTGATGTCGTCTTGTCATGAATGGTTTTCAGTTGTAGGTACTCCATCTCATCATGGCAGGATGACGATGGATGAAAATGAGAGGGAGACCATGCTAGAAGACATCTATGGATCTAAAAGATCAATTGATTATTAGGCAAGAGGACGAAAGAACACAAGATTACAATAGAAGACAAAATATGAAGATCACATTGAAGACTCCTTATCTTCAAGTCATGAGGACGAGGAAGAAGAAGAACATGCACTATCTCTCAAAAAGACTAAAGATATCAGCAAAAAAGAGTGACTTGACATTGCCATGTTATCTTGTAGTCCATGTCATCAGTGTCATGTCATGTCAAGTCGTGATTCATCATGTGCCACATCATTTGTGTATTATGTAAATTCCATATTGGAAAATGTAAAGTAAATTGGAAGTACAAGAGTCATCCATGTAAATTCATATGGGAGTCTAAAGGTATTAGAGAAGTCAAACAGTCATGAGGGTAGCCCAAGAGTCACAAGGGAGGTGAATGATCACCCCATTCATTATATATACACCCTCATTGTTCATGCAAAATAATTTTCACCTTGGCTCCTCCTACTAGGCATTGGAGAAGAAGATAGTTGTTTTGGAGGCACAAGTGACTGCTCTAATGCTCCACTATTGGGGCTAGTGGTGTTCACTATCTTGTTGTATCTTGGAATTTTTACTTAATTTAGAAGCTCATTGAGCCAACATGCTTTCATGCATATGTCGTTAATATTGTAAGACTATTCTTTGAATGTTTTCAATGTATGTTGTTTTCATCTATACTAGGGAAATTGAACTATTTTGATGGTTTTGGTACTTATCTTGTTGAAGGTGCATTGTATTTTCTTTAACAATCGTTGCTTCCTTCTGAACTATTTCACTAGTTTATCAATGAGTCATTCATATGTATATGCTGATGTGCCTTTTCTATATTATTAATATTACTTGTCTTTAAAGGGCCCACTTTTCTCTTCCCTTTCGGTAGAAGGACCTTAATACTTTCTGCAGTTGAACATTTCACAAGGCATACTCACTTTCTATTATGAAGATACATGTGTATTACTCTCTTGTGCTAAACTTTGTAGCAAAGGAAAATCTACAAGAATACATGATCGTCAGGTTGATACTCTGAATGGGGCTCCTACTCCAAATAGTGTGAGGTCTAATTGGGACTTCACATAGGGGATACCCCCTTGGTTGATGAATTTCTAGCATCGTCAACAAAATGGTGCTAGAAGGAGGGCCATATGATAGGTTGTGCCCTTTGAGTCTGCTTTGAATATTTGATCCAGAATGGATCTTCCCCAAATCATAATCCTAGGATGTTTTTCTAAAGAGCTTAATCTTAACATCCCTACGAAAGTTTTCCATAACCTCTTCCAATTTAAGTTTGATGGTAAGGGTGAACTAACTCTTCGTGAACATATGTTTCAAGTTGTATATTTTTTCCTTTCTAATGGAATACATTGCAAGGATGTCATGGCTAGATTTCTCACCCTCACATTTGAAGGTCGTGTTAAGATATGGTATCATACATTACCTGCGGCTTCTATCCATTCATTCAACCATCTTGTGAAGGAGATTCATAAAGCATTTAATATGTATGATTACCAGGATGTTCTTAAAATAAAAAATAAACTAAGAATGAAGCCTAATGAATCTATTGAGTATTCTTCTGATTGATTCCTTCACCTTTGTTATTAAATTCTCGAAGAAGACATGGATTAGGATTTATTTAAACAAAATTTTAAGAATTTGGTTCATATCTCTTTGCATGGTGAATTTGAATCCCCTGATGTTTTTACTTCCCCAACTCCTGTAAGTCATTAGACACCTCGAATATCAGAGGAGGAACCTACTACTCTTTTTGTTCCTTGTCCTCCTCCTTTTCCAATTCTGATGAGGGTGCCTCCTTGCAATGATAATTAAGTTGGGAAAAATGCACATCAAATTCCTAATCCATCCTCTCACTCTACTTCCGCTTTTCATGATTCGGATCTAATGGTTGAAATCCTGTAATGTCTCATGAAGCCTATAGTAAAGACTAATTCTGAATCTGATTTGGATTCTTGTCCTCATCTATCATCTCTTTCTCATGATCCCTTTCCCCATGGTTTTCTTGATCAACCTATTCCAAATACAAGCAGTGAACAGGTGCAAGGTAGTCACATTTCATAGGTAGAGGAGTAGGAATGTAAATATTCTTTCTATCTTTCTTCTCCTTTTCAAAATCCTCTGTGCGAAGATGATACTTCCTCATTCTTGGTTGATTTTAAATCCATTAATCTCGGTAGTGAATCAAATGAAATATATTTGCTTAATCAATCTCAAATCTTGAAAAGCAATAATCCTAACGATGATGACTGTGTTGACGTATGCAGTGATGAATGCTCGAGTGTACCAGTTGATATTTTGGTGTCTCATCCAAAATCTGATTCGGTCAAAGAAGATGTTCTTATCAAAAATTCGTCTTCATCTCACTATCCCTTGTGCCCTGCCATTTGTAAGGCATCGACTTGCAATGAAGGTACTCCATGCTTTTCAAGTTATTCATATAAAGAGTTAACTTTTCAATTGACACAAGGTGGTGCGACTAACCATGATGAAAATTAAAACAATCAAATCATTGAGTATTCTTTCCATCCCTCATCATCTCTTATTTTGCATGAAGGCAACTCTTCAAGTAAGCTTGCTCATGAACTTTCCCTGATTCATACATCTTCAAATTTGCAATTGGAAAAATCTTTTAGCTTGAGTACTCTGGTTGTTTAAGTTGTAAAATATGATCAAATCAGTGACATAGATGGCTGTCATCCAGTCATTAGTGGTCTTATTGAAGTCAGTGGTGGTAGCTATCCTTACACCATGCATGATTTGATTCAATCTTCAAAATGCGATTTTACAATCCTTGATAATTTTGGGACTTTCCAGGAAGTCGAGGCACCTCAACTTCCATTGATGGTGATGTCATGTTCTCATGACTCTAGTGAGGTACCCAAACTAAATGATATACGGTTTCTCTCTCAAAATCCTTTTCCTTGCATGGTTTTATTCGATGTAAATTCCTTCTTGAAAGATGTTTGGAATTCTGAATGTAGTCTTTCAAACTTTCAAGATTCGATTTCTGTTCGGATTGGAGATTCTATTTCGAATGATTTGTCTCCATGCAAGGATTTGGTATCAAACTTGGTTTTGGAATGTGTATCTCTCATAGAGTCATGGAATTGTGAGGTTGATAACTTCAAAGATCACCTTTGGCCAAAGGAATCATGTCTATCAAATTCATTTCATAATAAGAAGCTCCTAGTTTTTCTTGTGAACGTTATATCACAAATCATGTTCTTCATCACACCTAAAATCCTCTTGAGTGCTAACCAATGCATGATTTATTTTGCGAATCAAATTCTTCTTCATTCACTATATCTTGAATGGTCTCATGTGCTTGTTGTATTGGCATTCCTTTTCACTTCTTTTGATGGTTACGATGCTAGTGAAGTGTGTTTCCTGTTACAAGGAAATGGTTTGTTATATTCATCTATTCAAGGCATTCGTAAAGATGTTCAGACTAATCTATCTTTGTTATATTCTAACCGAGAATCTCTTGCCACAAATGGTCCATCTGATCATAATATTAACTATCATTTGTTCTATCATTTTCCCACCAATATATCTGATGACAGTTGTTTCACATTAATTACTATTTGTGGTTTTCCTCACTATTCAAATACTTGTCAAGCATCTGGGGCACTTCAACATTCTTTGACGGTTATGTCGTGCCTTCACTATCTTGGCATGCCTACTGAATATGATCAAATCCATTTTCCAATATTCTCATCTGGACCCTGTGCTTCTAATTGAAAATTCCTCTTCTTGAAGATTGTGGGGTTTTCAAGAGAATTAGTTCAAATTTAATGATCCAATTTATGATTGCTTGGAATAATCCTACTTAGAAAGCCCTTTTTCTAATAACACATTTTGGTCTTTTCTCATTCGTGCTAAGAAGGATGACACAGATGAAGGAGCATTCACAAGAAGCTTTTGAGGTTTATTTATTTGCAATTTTCATTGAGAAGGCAAGATCACAAGTTGAGTATAAGTAGTGACTATGACACATTTTTCTACTGATAGGCAATACCTTCAATTTTATATGCAAGTTATTCAAGATCTTATATCCTCCTTTGCACATTATTTTATATTTATTTTAATTGCTCGTATCTTTGTGGATGAAAATCGAGAGCAACTACGATGGTTACATTGGAAATTTTCATATTATTTTACTTGCATGTTCATCACGCGCTCATTTTCTGAAGCCTATTTTGTGTTTTATAACGTTTGTCTCGCACTTTGTTTTCAGTCTAGCCTCCTTTTGATTTGTCCTTTTGGTTTTGTTTTCTTGTTATGTCTTGGCTTTTATTTATGTTTTGTTTAATAAGACTTCACATGAAGGATGTCCCCTTTAGCTCGAAGACAATGTGGTAGAATAGAAAAGGGATTTGTGACACAAATATTTGGATAACCATAAATCCTTCTTCCTTATCTTGGTTATCCTTTGGTCGATGCTTTTTTGACGTAAAATATGATCCTTGCGTGAAGAAAGCTCTATGTCAAACCGTGATATTCGTGTCTACTCTTGAAACCTCATGCCTACACTTGGTTCTTTATGTTTCGATGTTATTCGTGCTTATCCAGTCAAGTAGAGGAGGATAAGGGGAAAATCAAAATGAGCAATATAATATCATAGGTCTCATGTATGCTTCTTGGTGGGCTCCAGTATTGCAGCAATAATGCTGCAACTCCTGGGACTCCCTTCTTTACTTTTATCAACCCGGTTGTTTGTAACAAATTTGGAAGCGACGGTGCTGTATGCACAAGTACTAGCTCTTGTCGTAGCTGTCACTTGGTCAGCTGGCACAAGTCCGCTAGGGGCTTTAGCCAACTTCTATGAGTTCTCAGAAGAAGCTTTTGAGTGATGGATGAAAGCTAACTCAAAGGAAGCTAATCTACTTGAAAAAAAAAA